>CAJUYH010000515.1:0-41016 GCA_910591685.1 Galerucella tenella | reverse complement strand
TTTTTTTTTGCAAATCCTCAAAATACCGTCTCCATACAGAAAATAAAACGCCAATTAAAAAAGCATTTGATTTCAGTGGTAAATGATTGGTCGTATTCTGTAAGGTTAGATAGTATAAATGGAGCCAGAAGATACACAGCAGACCAAAAAAATATGTGTAGATGAAAAAATAATAACCAAGAAATTTATACATCCTATTATAACTTTGTCATCCAGCCCCGTGTTTTCATTCTACACACTATTCGTTGTACTGAATTTGGTTCAGGTTTTGACTGTTGGGTTTTCTATTGGTGTCAGCAAGACTTTTTTTAGTAAGTCTAGTCTTTTAACGATACTTGAAAAAAGCGATTTAAATTTGTAGGTATTATTTTGAGGTGCTTTGAATTTTTTTGGTCCACCTTGTGCTTGTGCTGGCGGTCACTGTGGCGCCTGATCCCTTGTCCCTTCAGCCGATCGATCTGACTACGATTTGTCCGAGCGCTAATGTGTCTCATATCTCGGAAATAATCTCGGGTATCGCGTGGGTATTACTGACACACAACGAAATATCATCGACTCATTACTCTTATCTAGGAAAGTATCATCAACCACAGGAGTTGGCCAGTCGTACTTGTATACGTTCGATTACTGTATATAAATCATACAAAAAAAATGTTTGCGGTCCTCTTAACACATTCTTAATTAATATTTGATAAATTAATTCGATTTCCAATTCCGAGTAGGTGCGTTTAATTGTGTTAAAATTAAATATGGTTGTTATAACAACATCACCAAATTCAAATCAGAATTTATAGAAGAACTTTCAGAACATTTTTGAATGAAAACAGGAATTAGACTACTTCTCCATTGTGGCTTAACTGATGCGTATTCCAAAGGTGACGAAAAAGTTGAACATAATGTTGATCAATGCATCAAGAAAGAAGAAAGATAGAACGGTTGTTAAAGTTGATTCACCGAGAAAAATATTTATTTGTGACAATCAAAATCCTATTATGTCAAATAAATATGAATTTCCATATGGCCTAACTAATATTTAATTTGTCGTTAAGAAAGGATTTGTTTCAAGTTCGGAAAGTAATATTGTTGATGAATAAAAACATATTCATTGTCATCAATAAAATGAGTTAACTATCGAAAATTACATTTATTTTTGTGAAAATGTATCATATATTCGTCTCAAACAACATTTATTGAGGTATAAAGACAAAATAGTTAAGTATATTAATCTTTTAAAGCATTTAAATTAAATAAAGTAGTTTTCCAATAATAGATACTTATTTTTGAAAGCTAACTATATTGTTTTACTTTAAAAAAATTACTTTATGGCAGAATGACATTTCTTCATGATAAAAAAATGTATTGAATCGGTCAAATTTATTTAAATAAGTATATTGTCTGGGTTAACGATATGTTTTTTATTCGTAAAAATGTATCTTCCCAGCAAATTATATTTTCTTGTTGGAAACAAATGTTCCTTCTTCAAGAAAACTATTAATTTTCACTAAAATTCAATATATTTATCATAACCGAACCATAATTTTAATAAACATTTGATTGGCTTATAGTGAAAAAATATATTTCCCTAAAAAACCAAATTATTTATGGTATTGTCTTTTGTTTATGGAAGTTAACTACATGCACTATTCAATACACTGAGATTTTGAAATGTTTCTAAATATTTAGAACTATATTAAAAGTTCACGGTGTATTAAGCAGTATGGGTAACTTTCACACGGTTTTCTAAATAATTAGGTTACTTATAGGAAAATATATTTTTCACAAATATTTGTCTAAGCCGTTTTCAGACTATGTCGAACAACAAATTTGACTTTCGTTTTGTATGTGTGGACTAGTCGATCGAATTGGTCGATGGTTAGTCTGGACAAGGATTAAAATTACAGTATTTTTATTGTAACGTTTATTCTAATTCATATTTACAATTGATTTATATTTACAGATTTATATTCAAATACAGTCCTTATTTGTTAATTCATATAATACACTAAACACACACTAACTATAATTTATATGAGAGTCACTTAATAAACACTTTATCAAGGCGCGATTGCTTTCTTTCAGTATCAACACTAACTGACTAACTAACTCCGCTGCGATGCTCGTCGCCTATTTATACTCGCACGTATGTAGTTCTAGAAACCTCTCGAAGTTGAAGTTCTGGTGGATGCGCCGGGTTTTTCTAGATGTTACGTATTCCAGATCATTCTCGAAAATAAGGCGGAGGAGCCATAATCGTATCATATGGGAATTTCACTGGGGGCACTAATTGAGCACATTAATGCAGCAGCTCGCGTAACATTATGACAAACATGTTTAAATCTAATAAAAATTAATGGTCTCTATTTATACATAAAACTGTTTAGTAGGAAAGCAGGATAGGAATAAAAAACTTGCTGCTGAATATTTTGATCTATTAAAAAGAAAACTATACATTTTTAAAATAGATACGTAGATACCATACATTTTATAAAATGGAAACCATACATTGTTAAAATAAAACAAACCTACATGATCTAAATCATAACCAACAATGGTATCCACAAGATAGCCTTGTCTATCCTTTAGTGTGCTCATTAATGCTTTCCCCATAGTAGTTTTTTGGAGTTCTTGGAGTAGATCTGACAGGTTTAATTGAGAAATGTGTATGTTTGTGGTACATTTCGCTTGCTTGTTACTTCTACCTTCTTGAATATAATTGTCATTTATTTCCTTACCTTCAAAGATATCTCACAATTCTTGTAATCGCCATGCGTTTAACAATTCATTCATTCTATTATTAAACTTATTTTTGTCCAGAGCACTTTAACCACATACTTCACAAAAACAAAATAATTAGTAAAATTGTAAAAACTGATCTATTTTCACATGCAGACTGACGCCAAACGTATACAGGTGGTGACCGTTACTGAATAATAGGGAAGGGTGGGGTGAGAATTCTTTGTTTCAATTGCCACATAATTTGTAGGCTAATTTGATTTCTTACGGGTGAAGAAATATGGGATTTGTAGCAAATAAGTTTTTTTTCTCGTAACAATAAATGTACAATTATACTGAAATACTTATTTTTTCGGTATAAAGTAGATCTTATTTGAGGCTAATAATCTATAGGCTTATTTAAAAAATGTAAATTTTTGTCAAAACTTTCAAATGATTTACTATGAATATTCAATTTGTTGTTTCAAAGTGATGGAATATTATTGAAGATGTTAGGTTTTCTTCTGGGTAATGAAAACAATTTTTACCGAAAAAGCATTCTTATATTTCATGCCAAAATATTATATTGTGCTTCGTAGACTTTTATAGTTTCTGAAGAACAATAATAATTGTATGAAGATGTGCATAAAGGAGAACAAATTTTTTCACATTAAAGAAATTACACTCGAATAAATCATTTTTTTATATCAAAATTTCCCAATATTTTCACGTTAATATGGCTTCTTAATAATAAATAAGCAATGTTAGTTTCTCGGTGTTTGTTAACTTACATAGAGTTTTGGAATGCAATAATTTCCCACTAACAGGTGTTAATCGGATATTACAGAGTTGTTCTCAAAATTGACGAAATATTTTACAATTTAGGCTAGCCGCGCACTAGCAACTTTTTTTCGGCAACTGGATAGGTGCGAATATGAAACGCATTTGTTTTTATAAGATAACCACGCATTAGCAACTTTTTAATCACAGCAACTAAAAAATTATATCTTGATCTATTTTAAAGGCGATTCAACTGTTGCTTGAAATAATATAACCTACAGGTCTGGACCTGTCCGCGCGCACTGGGGATTAATTAGTTGCAGAAAGTATAGTTTAAAAACATGCCTTTAGATATAGAGCTATTTGTTAGTGAAATTGAAAAGCGTCCACCTCTTTATGACATAAAATTAAAAGAATATTTGGACCGAAATACAATATTGCTGTTAACTAGGGGCAGCAGCCTATCAAAACTAGTAAAGCACATTCTGAAGTATTGGAAAAATTTCTGAGGATATTTGCGTAAACTTTCAAAAACTTATAAAACTGCCCATTTGAGAATCTCCCACTGATAATTGGATGAACCCAAAAACGTTTTTTTTTATTTTTTTTTGTAAATAATACAAGTAATTACTGCTGTCTTAACGGAATCCATGATTGATCTGGATCTGGCATTCTCTGACTGGAAAAATTCTGGTAGAAATTTGGGACGCAAAGCAACTCACCAGTGAATAGTGCGCGGTTCACAAATTTATCAGCAACTTTTTGATTGAGCAACTTTTATGTTGGTCAATGAAAAAGTTACTAGTGCGCGGCTAGCCTTAATGTTAAAAGAAACTATACTAAAAGATATTGCAGAAAAAGTAGCACTACAGATTACATGTGCAAAAACAGTATACTACGAATTTCACATTAGCTCCATATGTAAAAATGAAAAGGGTATTTCAAATACCTTGGTGAAATTATACAAAGATATAATCTATGCTAAACTTAGACACTACGACAACACAGTAATCAAACTACAAGCCTGTTGGCATCTTAAGCAAAAGTTTTTTAAAAAAGTTAATCAAGATCAAATGAGTAATAGAGGAAGCAATATTGTTAAAAAATACTAGGCACAATATTGACACTGATAAATTTAAGCATCTACTTCGAAGTTATAATAGAATATAAGAAAACATACATACATTCAGATTAAAAAAAAAACAAGAAGACACATTCAAGAAATGTAACTGACAAATTGTGGAATTTTACTAAAATGATAGCAAAGCAAACAAGGAAACTATTAACTGGATCGTAACAATAAAAGAATAGTTAAATGGAGAAAATATGAAACAAATTAGATAACAACAAATTCGAATAAGAAGTATCTTGGTCTTTATACTGACAGTGACATTAAAAGGTCTGTAGTCGGTACTTAAAAACAGGCTAGGAGCGGTAAATAACTCCAAATTTTACATGTGTGTATCCAATCACTGTATGAAATTTGCTCTAATAATTAAACCCATTGAAATGAAACTAACAAATATTTACTTTTACTTTCGATTCACTTTCTCTCTCTCTTTTTATTTGTTAAATTTTATAACTTGTAAATAATTATTAATGTACAACGTGGTTAGTGAACTGATAATATACTTAACTAATCATTAAGTGTAATTGTTCATGGTTATAAATAAAATTAATTATTAGTTTTTTTTGTTCAGGTCAGCATAATTTGTTTGTTTTTACAAGAGAAATAATTATTAAGTTAATCGCGATTCAAATGGTATACCTAACAAAATTATTATTATTATTATCGAAATTACTTATAATTAATCGTATTTGTTGAAATACAGCTTCCATTTTTGGTTGGTTATCATATAATATAGCTATAACGGTATGGGGAATGGCTGGTATCTCAATTGCCCCAAAAGAACTAACCAGAAAAGGAATTTCTGGCAAAAAAATAACAATCTGCACTTATAGTAGACAAGCCCAATGAGCCTTAACAGACAACGTCTTATATCGGGGCTAGAACTAGAGTGCCACCAAGATTTAGCTAACGCCTCGGCAAATAACAATATTATCCTGAGGTGGGTTGAAGGAAAGGGCACGACAGAAGTAAAGGTAATCGCATTGCTGATTCTTTAGCCAGGGAAGTGACTGAACTAGAAATTTTAGGACCCAGTGACACCTACGGCCCAACGACTTCGACAATTGCGGAACTAGCCAAACGTTACACCTATGCTCAATCCCTTAAGAGATGAGATGGAAGCAACGGATACAGTCTTGCCAGGATCACCCTGGGCAACCATGGGAAGCTAGCGACGACCAGGAAAAACCTATGTTCAACAGTAGGATTTCTGACTGGCCACTTTCAACTAAGAAAATACCTCCATACTATGGAGCTAGTGGACACACCTCTATGCAGGATGTGTGAACAGGAAGATGAAACTGTCAGGCATGTGTGTGTGTTCGGTGAGTCTTGGCCTACACCTGCCGATATAAAGAAGTTGTCTTCTAGCTAGTGACCTGTCCCCCTTCCTGGGAAGGACAGGATGGACAACTCCTCGGGATGATGTACAATGGGTCACATGTGGCTTAAGTGCTGTGAGTCTACACTCACTCTCCCTACTTTACTGATACAGATAGCTATAACGGTATTTTTGGGATAGATATTGGTAATGAAAATCTCTTATTTCATATCAATTTCCTTTTCTTTGTGTTTTTTACTGAGTTTAATGTTAATTGATATACATATATGTGAAATGTTTTAAGAACGACATATTTATTTAGATATTGAAAATGGATTATCTCTACCATAATCGACTTAATTTCTGAAAAATACAATAATTGTTCATCTTTCTTGGGAAAAGGCAGCATCGTCAACCCTACCATTTGACATCATATCCAAATTAATACCGCACTTCAATTCGTTTGGACCATCAACAAAAAAAGCCCCCACCCCACAATAAGCCAACAGCAGTAAAAACCCAAGTAGCAATTATATAAAACTCATAAGCAATCAAATGATATTTTTTGCGGTTTCTTTTCGTTTTTCTTAATAATAATTTGATCATTTCTGTTGTGGACCTTAATAGTCACTTTGATGGTCAAATTGGTCTACTACCCAGTGGTGGAGCATTGAATCGGCAAATGGAAATAGGTTCAGTCGAAACAGAGATAAAATTGTTGAAAGTAGAATCACATATTACGCAAAGAAATTACTCTTGGATGTTATTAATATGTCAGTGGCAAATTTAAATAGGTACTAAATAATAATATGTGTATAATTAAATTTCAATAAATGAATGAAAACAAATTCACTTTCAAGTTGGATGAAGGATGGAAGTCAATGGAAATTGACATCAGCATAAATATTTATTCCAGAATAATAGATGTATTTACAAGCTTGCTTATTGAAATATAAGAAGAGATAATATGCTGGGCAAAATTAATGACAACCAGCGCTAGTGTGGTATACTCACGGACTCAAAACTGACAGAGGGAAGGGAGCTGGAGTTTATGGTGCTAGGCTCAGGTGCTAAATCTTTGCAAAAGCTCGTGATTGTATTCCATTCTGGAATTCTGGCTATCTACACGTGTCTGCAAATGAAATTTCTTGCAGTCAGACAGCACTGAATTACTTAGAATACCCCCAAATCATATCTAGACTGGGATTACCTCATTAAGTGTTAACCTTGGCCAACCACAATATGTTTAACCTTTTAAAGGAACTCCGGGACATAAGGGTATAAAAAGCAATTAAATGGTAGCTACTCTTGCAAAGAAAACATTTGAAACGGAATTCACTATGTCAAAAACTGCACTACGGGAGTATGTTTCTCAGTAGATTAAAACAAAACACCAGACGTACTAGTGCCTTGTGTTCAGAATGCAACCCACTGGTCAAAATCTAGGGGGCACTGACCAATGAAATACTAAACCTAAGTAGGGTCAAACAGTTGGGTCAGAGGAAGAATTACTCACCCGTTACTGCAACCCAAGGGAGAATATGAATAATATCGGCTTATATAGGGAAGAATATATCTGTCTTCCAATCACTAAATTCAATAATTATACTGTCTAAGTCAATGTCGGGGCTTCAGTTGAAAACATTGAGAATTGTGAGTTTTCTTCTAATTACTATGATTATCAAAAACAATTTTGGATTTTTGATATTAAAATAAGGCTTAAAGTTGAAATTGGGAAATTTTAAATGTTCCCTTCCGGGAACGAGTCGCCTCTGATTGGGAGTATCATTTCTCTAACACAGGTTACTTTGAACTAAACATATGCCTCAAATTAAATGACATTAGTGGACGTTCGGCCTATGTCATTTCGAAATTAGTGGCATTGAATGAGATAGAGGATACGATGGGAAACTTGTGCTAGACCTACTATTAGAGCAAATGCACTTTTTACAGATAAAATTAGATATTATCTTCTATGATATATTGCACTTTGATGAAATGTTCCTTTTTTTTGTTTCATGATACTCTGCGGAGGAGGGCACTAACTATGGAATAAAATACCAATAATGAGTTTAATGATAATGACGCATTTTAGAACAAATATGTATGGGAAATGAGAAGTATCAGATTAAATTTTGATTGTATTAAAAACGTCATAAACTCCTTTAGTAGGCTTTATTCAATTCATGATATTAATGCTACTGCTTGTAATAAATAAAACCGTTATAAAACCATTAACAGATATTAATCAACCCGAGAATAAAATATTATCAAGTCAGAAACCAATGAGAAATCTCTTAAAATCCATTAGCTCCTCTTAAAAATGAAATTCATTAAAATCATGTAAACATTTCGATAAAAAGGTTGCAAAGAACCTGATTATGTGAAATCGGCTTTTCAAAAAACCAGACCGGAAGTGATCCCTCCGGAGATGTGTATAATTTGAGATATTATTATTTAGCTCGAGGCACAAAAATTGCCGGTTTCTTAATATTATAAGAGGAAAAAATTCGGTCATAACAGTCTATTCATTCAATTTTTTATCAATGGATTTTTAAGTGGTGTAGTGGGTGTGCCATTTCGGCATTCGTAATAGTAGCGCTTTAGAGCCAATTTCGACCAATTCAGAAATAAAATCGGAAGATTTGTACCATATTTTTAAAAGAAAATTAGTATTTTTGGTAACTGAGCGTCTCCTGATATACAAGGGTATTTGACGGATGAATATGTTCTTCAATTTCATGTTCGATTATCTAATTAACTTTTTTTTCTTCTAATCAATCATAACATGATATTATTTCATTATATTCTTGTAATGTCTCTACCAAATCGAGAAAACTACATCCTCTTTGTATATACATCCACTATGATTTTCACTCTGTATTTATTCTTATCTTCTAAAATGCCTTTAAACAACACACATCCTCTCCGGTTATCTCGAGAACTTTTTTATTGCCGTGTACTAGATAGGCTAATTCAAAAAGGCCACACCTGTACAGGTCCCCCTCTCAAGACGAGGTAAGCCATGATACAAATACAGGGATCTGCAAACAATTCCGTATTGGAGTATCTTTCTTAGATAAATGATATTAAATATAATAATAAATAATAATAATAAATCGTCCAGAGTGCTGTAAATGTCCACTACTCGTATTTAACTCAGCTTAAAAACTGCTCAACATAACAACTCAACATTGTTAACACGATATTATTTCTTGGATTGCACTCGACTGTTAACCCTCCTGGGAACCTTATTGTCAAATCTACCAACGGACTTAATTTATAACGATCTCTATCTAGTAGAATCTGGGACTTATTCACCTATACCAAACTAAAATCAGATCTTCATTAGACTACGGTTGTACAGTCCACACTTTGTCTAAGCAAGCAGCACTGAATCCTTATATCCCATAAAAAACTCTGATGCCATTAGTATTTGCCTAGTGGCTTTGTAAAGCCTGAACCTCCTCCAAATCTGCGCAGACATTTCCTAAGCCTTTCATTTGCAATATCCACTTCTTCAAATCAAAGAAGTTTACGGAATCGGAGCCAAAAGATCGGCGGGGTGGCATTTGACGCGACTATTGATTATGTAAATAGTTTTTTCACCTACCTCTATCCAAAGTATGCATTTCCTGGCCTCAATCCTCATTGTAGGGAGCAAAGTCGTACTTTTCCTCCCTAGGGCGGAAAAGTAAAAGTGACGTCATGGTACTTCATCATGGTACTTTCGAATTTATGACAGAAATATTATATTTATAGCATGCTATGGTCTATTGATACATCAACAGTTTCTAAGAGACAGTTCACATAGTACACCACCTGTACTCTGTGGTTAGGTACTCTATAGTACATCAACAAAATATAAAAAGGTATTCAAAAAATGAGTGATTCAAGCGTATTTGAGAGAAGCGGAAAAATCATATGTAGAACATGGGGATAAAATGCCTATTCCTCCCTTGAATGATTACTGCCCTCCGTTACGCGTCGGGCAGTAAACTTCATCCTCGGGAGGAGAAGTAGCATTTTGCTCCCTTGTTATACAAATAGCTATTATTCACAACCATATATGTAATGTTGTCATTGCTAACGTCAATGAAGGTTAGAAAGTGTCATATTACACACCTCCACTTCCCGCCTTGACCACGCGCCCTCAACGATCACTTCCCGCACTCACTTTCCACCCTCTAAAATTATGTGATCGTTAATCTATTTTATATAACACATTGATTAATATTATAATACCTTTTTCTGGTGGGGTACAATCCATCAATTCTTCATCGGAGAACATTTTTCTTGATTTATTATTCGCGAACTTAATATCCATCCGACTTTATCTGACATTTATTTATATTGGTGACAGTAGTTGTTGAATGTAATATTTTTGGTGTGTTTAGAACGAAACAAAGATTTATTAATTTTGATCGGGATATGATGGTTGTAAATAAAATAGTATACAAACCTCGGTAGGAGGTTTCTGTCTTCTACAAAAAAGTGAAATAATCTCTAGACACTTTTAACGTCTCCATCCCTAATATATCTACCGCAAACATCAAATTCACTTAACCATGGTTAATATGAAATCCATACTGTCACACACATCTACTAAAACTCAATAATGAAGAAAATGCAAGAGTAGTAAAAAACGCATTCTATGAAAAAATCTCTTAACTATACACCCATACACTCCATTGTATTTACACAGACGTTTACAAAATGGAAAATGGAGTATGAGCCTCCGTTATTGTTTTGTTGCTGTTTCGGACGCAAAAAACTTCATAAAATATTCAGTCTATAGATAGTGGCAGGATCGTTGGATCCAATTCCAAGCTTGGCAGAATAAACAAATACATGAACCCTTGGAGATCATTCATGATTGAAAGAAGAGAGCAAACGATCTTATCGCGGATTTTATCTGATTCTCATTCCACGTCACCACTGTGCGACAGCTGCAATTAGCCACTGACACTACTGACAGTAAGTCATGTATTACTGGAATCTGTTCCAGCTTCAGAGACAAATACATAAAGCCCAAACCAAAAAGGAGAGGCACTGGGTAAAAACTGTGATATTTCTCACTTGATAAACTTTTTAAAATCCATGCAGATATTAAATGAAATTTGATGTTATAATATTTTCATAAACACACAAGTGTAATTTGATTTATCATGTTTGACTTGCGTAACTAGCGTAATTTCTTCTATATTCATGTTGTGCGCTTATAATCATAGAAATTGATTATTATTATATACCTATATAATAAAAAAAATATATAAGCATATAAAATTTCATATTTTTGAATTAAGGTTATATTTTAATTGAATTATTGAATTATATATGTAAATAGTTTTTTATTCAAGTTTCAGTGTTTTTCAATTTTTGATCTCTTATTTTACCCCGTAGATATCTACGTCGGTCTCAACAGAGGTGATGGATCATCTAGTGTTATCGTAACATGTATTTTGTCGATAATCTGTTTTTTAAACGAGATGCCTCTAACGGACAAGAATTTGTCTTGATGTGTGACAGAAAGCTTATCGATAATTATGGTACTTTTTTGTGTCTATTTGGATTTATGTTAATTTAATTTGGTAACAATAAGTTTTGAAAAGAAAACTACTCTCACAGAGCTGGATACTTTACAGAAACACTAACTCATAAAGAAGGTGGAATATTCGCTGGAAAATAAGAAGGAAATGGGGAGCTTCATAGATATTAAAACAGCCTTCGATAAAAATGATTCAGTCGCTTAAACAAAATGCGTCGAGGAAAAATTAGTGACCTGGATTGACTCCTTCATTGTGGAATATTGTGGTGGATGGGCTATTAGAACTCGAATAATAACCGACCAAAAACCATGGGAAACACTGATCATCGTGGCACAGAGGAAATACATACAATATACATAGTTGGAGATAGAATGCAAAGGCTCTTGAATTGGATAACAACATGGATAGGTACGGTGGGGAGGACTAAAAATTATCCTTAATAAGACGAGAGTAATGAAATCTAGTTGTAGAAAAAAGTGTCTAGTGCCTCAAGGACTACGAATGTAGAATGTACAGGATTCAATAATTTAATAGCTACTGATTGTAAATAAGACTGGTTAATATTATTATTATTTTCATCATTTCAAGTATACACTTGCTCAGCACTTGCTGGTAATGTTCACCTATCCCGAGCGTGTGAAAACGCAAATGGGATCTGCAGATCGATGTATGTATTTTTGTGAAGACCTAGTTTGGTAAGGCTGTCTTGTAGAGTATTGGGAATTAGTCCCGTGGATGAAACGATGACCGGCAACACCTCTATTTTCTGTGCATGCCACATCTGTCCTACCTCAATTGCAAGATCGGTGTATTTTGCAATTTTCTCGTTGTATTAGTCTAGAATATTGTTATAATTGGGTACAGCATCATCCACCAGAAGAACTGAGTTAGCTTTTTTATCCACAACTACAATACCAGGCCGGTTATTCGTCACCTGTTTATCGGTAATAATTGACATATCCTATTATCTAAAATCAGCATTCTCTGGAACCGAATGAGGGTGGTACTTGTAATAATGGGTTTATGTGTTAACTAATCCAAATTTGTTGGCTAACTTCTGATGGATGAATGATGGTGTTGCAATGTTGATTGTGCCTGCGTGGGATATCAATGTTAGATGGCTGAGCATCCCGACGTAATGTGTTGTATCGTCTCTTTGTTTGTTGACACCTTCTGCGCTTGTTCAGCACGATGTTTGAATCTCTTATGACAAATTTCTTGTAATTGTTGATGTTAATTACTAGGTCTGTTTCTGGAGATAATGTTTAATCATATTATTATCACTAGATATTATTTTCTCAAGTATACACTTGCTCAGGCCTTGCTGTTTATGTTCTCCTAACCCGAGCATGTGTAAGCGCAAATAGGATAAGGTTATTAGGGACATTAAGCAGTTCTAAAAATCACCACCCTATCCGTATCCGTATCGCAATGCGCATGTGCAGAAGCGATACGTGGGCTTAGTTACGTTACGTAAAACGTATCAATCCGTCACACGTACCTAACATACGTATTGCTTTATTGTGTTGCGTGTTCGCGTTTTTCAACGACCAAACGACAAAAGTGATGTGTGCTCAAAAATCATAACCTTATTTTATATGATCAAGGTAATAGTGTCTCACTATTTTTTAGGTTTAAAAATTAAAACACATGTATGGTTACGTTACGAACGCATTTGCTTTATACTTCTTTTTGATTAATCACGTATCTCCGTTATGTTACGTATACGGATAAGGATAAGTGATCTATTCGAAGAACTGATTTTTATGTCCCTATTATTATTATGATTATCATTAACATAGGTGAGAGGTGAAATATAGAATAAAGTACTATTGAAATGTTGTAATAAAAATTAAATCAGGTAGGTATTGACCATACATTGTCTTAAGACCATTAACACAAGGAGCATAGACTACACGGAAAAAAATATTTGTTATATCAACTAAATTTATTTAGTCACTTTTATTTGATTAACTCGATTGAATTTCATTCATATGAAATACTGAATGTATTCGTCCAAGGAAATATTAAAATTGCCGAAACAAAATGGAATTGTTGACCTAATCCTAGAAATTTCTTGAACCAAAAATGGACTTATCAAGTCAAGTATATCCTTATTTACATCAAAGTATTATAATATTATCTCAAAAAAATGATTCATTCAAATCAAACAAATGAACACGCTTGATTCAAACATACACTTGTCAAATGAAATATATTTTAACTTACTTTAAGTGAATAATATTATTAACTCAAATATAATATTTGGTTGACTCAAACAAGTGAATTCGCTCGGTTCAAAATAAATTTTTTCAAATGAAGCATTTTTCAACTCCTTTTAAGCGAATAATAATATTAATTCAACCTTAATATTTGCTTTTCAATCAAGCATGTACACTATATTGTTTAAAACAAAAAATGAATTGGTTTGGAACTTAAAATCATTGAAGTAACCAATTTCAACAGTCAATTTGAACTATTTATTCTTGTTTGTTTCAATAGATGCAATAGTTCAATCGGAATAATTTCATATTTGTATCGACTGATTATCTGATTCATTCAAAATGTTCTTGCTCAGTAGATTGTCCTGTTTCTATCTATCACAACGTTTTCACTTCATTTTTCATTTTATATTGCTCTAAGATAGGAGTTAGATCGTTAGGTGAGTGATAACCTGTTGTCTGGAAATTGTTCTGGATTAGCGGATTATTCAGGTAAATATAATTATGTATTCTATTCACAAATATTATATTATCTCGTTTCTTCCGAAAAAATGTACATTTTTGTTTTAAGATGATAGGTAGTTTGTCTTGTATCAGTTGTATCTTAAATCGCATACATCACATTCTAAACGAAACATGAATTTAAACTGAGATTAAACCCGGTTTTAAACAGTAAGTAACTAATTTCTTTTCTACAAAGTTACGGTACTTTGCTATGATCCTACCTAACCTTACCTACCTAATTGGAAATGTAAGGTAATGTGTCATTACCTTCACTTTAAATTTGTTATATTCATCATCATTAACTTGCAAATTGTTAATTCTAAGCGTTATAGTAGTGCTACCTGAATTCAGTTTTTGAGAAAGGGACATGTGATACATTCATTGGGGCTGATTTCGTATATTTATATTGGAAAATTCAAGAATTTCCTTTATGCTTGTTTAGAACATTCATTAAACTCTATTTATTTTTATTATTACTTCTTTATAGATCAACATATATCATGATTTGATTTTCCCTGATGCCCTTATAGTGAATTTGCAAGTGGATTGGTTCCAATTTATGGAGAAGTTATTGCGGTTGAAAAGAAATGCAGTTAGTGGAAGTTTGATTTTATGTTTTAGAAAATTAATATCGTATTTAGTTATTGTTTTTTCTTTTTAAATAAAATGCTATGAAGTATATTTAACTTTTCTTTTTTATAGCACTCAGTATGTTATGTCAACTTAATTTTTATATTAAAATTAGCAATCAGTTGATAAAACTGATTGCATTTCAAGTTCAATCAACATATTATACTTTTCAAGTAAAATATTTAATTTATCGGATAAATTCTCAAAATTAACGCAAGCAATTAATTTTCTTGATTTGCTTATGAATTTCGTTGATTTGGTAATTTTGTTATTCAATTTAACAACATAATTCTTCACCTGAATCCAAAATTTGTTTCGAACCAAGCAAAAAAAATTGATATGATGATAACGTTTGTTCATTAGATCATTTATTATAATTTGTTCAACAAAAAAAATTGACTAAATCATTATTTTTCTCAATTGATTTAATCATTTTTCAGATTCAATTCAACAAAATATTCACTATGTTGAAGCATTAATTTTATCAAAATAATTTATGAAAATGGTACAGTTGACTAAATATTTGGTTCAGTCAACAAACAGTTAGTTGCATCAATACTTTAACCTGCATTGAAACCAAGAAATTATTTTAATTACTCCAAAATAATATTTTGTCGTGCATATATGACACTTTAATTTAATTGATCCAAATAAATTTTACTTGATACAACGATTCTTTTTTTTTCGAAAGCTACAGAAAACTTTTTTTGGATGAATAAGTTTGACTTGATACCTATACCATGAAGTTCGTAGTTTAAAGCTTTATGTAATCTAGTCAAATTTAAATAAGGAATGATTGGTGACTGTTTTTCACACACATGTGAACATATAATTGTATCAAATAAATATCTTCCGTTTGCGTCTGATGTTTGGAAACGTCGAAAATAAAGTTTGTTTCGCTATGTCATCGGATTCTTCGAGTAAAAACACAAAAACGAAATCTTGGTGATTTACAAATGAAAATAATCGCCTTAACCCTCAATTCCAATTTTAATATAATCCAATCACTTTGAAAATACAATACACGTCATTTTCAGCCATAAGACCTAGCACCGAAAAAACTATCGCTTTTATTAAAAACATGTAATTTACTACTTAACTTTCCCATTGGAGGCTAATTACTAATGGGGTGTAGCATATTATCGACAATGAGAGGGATTAAGTAGCACTTAGGCAACGTTTCCTCCCCTAAAACGTATTGTTCTCTCCCACGTTTTGCGGATGCGATTAACGCGACATATAGACCGCAAGCCAACAGCTGATGTCGATGTGGCTTCTCTTTATACATGAATGTGTGTGTGAGTGTGTATGTTTCAAAATAACGTACAATATCTACGAAGGGTTTATCAATAATTTGTTTTAAAATATTTGGAAATATACACTGATTCCCCTTGTATTTAAACTCTATTCCCAAGATACTTCATCCCTATATCCAACTAAAAAAATTTGTCATCATAAACAGTAGGGAAGGTGGTTTGTTTCCGCTTCATTGATCTCTTCAGGGGTTCTAATTCGCCTGAAATTGCCGACCATCTCTTCCCGTCATCGCGAATCACGTCACAACGAGATACGTGATGCGCACATACTCCAAACACCATCTAAAGACTACAAATTGTGTAGACTTATTTATAATCTGGAAGCATCCAGAATTGCGAGTTGCTTCTCTCCGAGTCGAGATAGTTTATTTGGAGAGCAAACTGGAAATTCGGGTAGGACGTTCAAATATATATCTACATTGAAATTTTATTTGGAACGTTATAAAAATTAAAAATCTTAAAAATCTGTATATTGGGAAATAAAGAGAAATTGTATAAAAATGTATTTTAGAAAAATTTGGAAATAAATCTCGCTGTCGAAAAATGGCGCAAACGTATTCAAAACATTCATAATAATAGTTATTTATGTACCAAGGGTATAAAAAGATGTTTATGCCCTGAGGGCGACGTCCTACAAACCCGAGGGCCTCTGGCCCGAGAGTTTTATGTCATACTAGTTCGTTATTGCAATCCAATCTCAATACAAATCAGTATCTTAAGAAATCCGGTTTGAATTAATAACATTGCCATTTTATTATAGTAGACACTATCGCTGCTAGGTGAATGTTGACAAACGTAAATGTCATACAATCACAATAATTTTTATGTGTCAAAGTTAGGAGTCAAAATGAAAGGAGATTTTGGAATTCCTGACAAAATTATTAAAAAAGCAAAGAAAGCAACCGAAAATATGTTGGCAAAAAAAGTCTAAAGATGCTTTCATGACATGGAATACGAAAAATTATAAAATTGGATGCAAGAATACTACGTAAAAGAATGAAACTGTGTTGCTTGAATACTTTTGTCGATCTCTTTATGCCCGCACGGGTATAAAGTAGGCCATTAGATAGTCGGTAACTAAGCAATAAAAACACAATAATGAACTAGTATGACATAATAGTATATTCTTCAACGAGTGCAGAATGATGGCTATTATTCACGCGGATGAAGTTATAGTGAATAATAGCCATCCTACAGAAGTAAAAGACTTTCTCCACGACTAAAAAGAAAAATTTCCAGTGAAGATCGAACCTTGATCGTCCGCGCCATAGTCAACCACCACTTGGCTATAGAGCATATTTATAAAAATGTGAAGAGTAAATATATATACGTAACTCATATTTTCAATCGGAACCCTTACATTTATAAATGAAATCAATTCCGGGAGGCGTACATATTCACTATCGCTACTGTTGTCCATTTTTTCTCTTATAATACGTGAAACCATGATTATATAATTATTTTGACGTTTTAAACGACGTGCTGTCAGAAGCGATTTGCGTTCTTGGGTATTTGACGTTTTAAAGAGACGATTTGATTTATTCATTTTAATTCATTTTAGCGTGAATTCTGATAATAATAGAAAGTGATTGGCTAACGAGAGTGAATTATTTTTATTATTCACTGGTGTGAAGAATTTATACCATTATGCAGCTAAATATGTGAAAATAATTTGTGCGTTATTATTTAGTCGTGGAGAAAAACATTTAGAAATACGATTTTTTGGAAAGAATGCAAATAGCCTTAAATATATTTCATAATTGGTGCATACAAGAGAGACTGACAGTAAACTCTCAGAAAATACAAATTGTCAATTTTTGGAAAAAGACGGCACTACAAGACCTATAAATCTAAAACCAATAGTGGTGGTAGGAAGGAGGGTGCACCGAGGAAAAACTTTATTCAGCACTATTTAGAATTTAGTTGTAGTAGGTAAGAACTTCAATACGTATCTATTGGGACACAAAAAATGATTAATTATCAATAAAAAGGGCTCCTCGTATCATTATTAAGATAATTAAACACTTCAATAACCTTTTAAAAACAGTAGCCGCTATTGGCCAAAAATCGATCACCCTTGAAAACAAAATGTTTGAAAGTATTGCCGATTTCCTTTACCACAATTGAACCTGAATGAAACTGGTTGGTAATAGTAATTGAACCTGATAATAACAAGTTAGTAAGAATAATTAGATAGATTATTAACAGTAATATAACCCCACCTTCATGAACTTCAAAAATATCCACTTCGGTTACAAATTTTCCATTCTATGTTTGATAGCACGAGATCTTTCAAGCATACCGCTTATTTCAATTCCGACGAATGGTATTTTCACGAGCTGAGGTAACTGGGTATCAGAAAACATAAAAATCGCCAAATGAATCTTCTTCATGTTTGTTATGCTTAAACGGTTTGGTTTGTTAGATTGTTTCTATTCATTCCTAAAATAATGTCAAGCATAGTTTTTTTTGCCCAGACCTTTAATATAAAGTTTAATTCTGTAAATTCATTATATAGATAGATAGATTTGATGAGGTGGCTAATCGGCCTATTCCACTGCGACCTTACCAGATCTATTGCATGTGGTCCTCTGAATCTAGATTAAAGAGCGGGTAAACATACAACACGGCTCTTTCAACTGCGCATGACTCAAGACTTTGCCAAATTTAGTAATAACATAACAATATTGAAATAAATATGTAAATATTAGAAATATAAAACTAAAAAAAAAGACCCAGGCCCAAACCCGGTTGATCAAAGTGTAACTATGTATAGAAATATCAGAAAATAAAAATTAAAAAAAAAAACAGGAAAACCCAGGCCCAAACCCGGTTGATCAAAGTGTAACTATGTAAAGAAATACGACCTACGACCTCTGAGTTGTAAGCTCAAGACCCTACCAACTGCGCTAATCAGCTCACATTCACTCACATCGAATAGAAGGTTAAAGGCTGCTTGGACGCATGCGCACCTCAACTACTAAATTTGACGTGGTGGGTGGAATATGTAGTTTTAACCACGTTTTCACATCTTGAGCAAGTCTTGAGTCATGCGCAGTTGAAAGAGCCGTGTTGTATGTTTACCCGCTACTCTAGATTACATTCTCCAGTCCAAGTTTTAAGTAGCCAATCAGTCTTGAGACTGAATCTTTCATGTAATTTTTGGTAGTGATGAGCAAAGCAAGACAAAGACAAGCATCGAATAGTCTTGTTCTTGGTCTTGCTCAAACCGTCTGGTCTTGATCTTGTTCTTGCTTATATAGTCTGATGGTCTTTGTTCATTTATTGTTCATTTCACTTGTAACTTATTTTTTTCACATTTAAAGATCATCAAGGTTATAAATTATTAATAATTCACAATCAGTTATCAACAAGCTAAATTTTTTATTTTAAAAATTGAATAGATGAGGATTTTACTTGATGTAGATCAACTTAATTTGTTAAAATCTACATTATACTAAACTGAAAGTTGTGACGCGTTTTTAAAATGTGGTAATGACAACTTTGATGAAATTTGTATAGGTAAAACTTTTTTCCGTCGACCGAGTATTAACATATGCTATTAACGTTCTCAAAATTAGACAAAATCATACATTAATGACCCTCATTAATGCATGATTTACCTACATCACTCCACGATTTTCTGCAGGCAACCCAACGCACATCTGTGGTTTAGGAAACCAAACATACAATGACGTCTTCAAAAAATGAATCCTAGAATAGAATACTTCTAGTTTTTGACTTACCTATCGTTTTATTTTATTATTCCACAAAATTATAATAATTATTAAGACATCCAAAAAAGAATTTAAGAAAAAAGTAAACAGTGACATTTGAACCAGCGACCATCTCTATGAAATTTCAATGTCATTATTTACTTTGACAGTACTTACCTATGAAACAAATAAATATTTTTAGTTTTTAAATATTGAGAAAAACGAATACAGCTGATACAGTCGACGGAAAACACGAGTATTAAAAGGGCAATTAACAATCTCAAACATTAAATTATCTCGATTGTTAATGGCCCTCATTAATACACTTGGTTAAATAACTATATGGATTTTAAAACCAGAATTTCAGAACACAAACGTAGGTATGACAACCAAAAATCAGATTCAAACTACCCGAATCATTTATTAGCAAACCAACACACTTTCGATTCAAATTCTGACATATTACATGTAGAAGCTAAATCCCTGAAATTAAATCTTTAAGAAGCTCTTGAGATGAATAAAAACAAATATTCAGATAATCTTCTTAACGACCAAATAGATATCAACAATTCTCCTTTATTGAACTTTTTTACATAGAAAGTTTCCGGTAAGATTGTTGTGAATGAATTTCCAGGTAAACTTGTTAAATCCTTCAGTTAATCCCATATTTACTTATTGCTTTCTATCTCCATGCAAATCGAGTATAATATTATTGTCAATATCCATAAATTCAGTAATAAGGCACTGTATAAATTGAAAAAAATACTTTTCATTCCTAACTTCACTCGTTTGAGGAAGCTACTGTGTTAGCGAAACGCGTCACAACTTTCAGTTCAATATATTGTAGATATTAACAAATTAAGTTATTTCATTTCATCATTTCTTATTTCATTATTAAAGCCATATCTAAATTTCTTGATCAAACTGTAACTGAGATTAAATGAACTATAGTTCAAATAAGGTAGGAAAATATTGATAGAATAAGAAGTTATCTGGGTGAATAGAAGAAAGCATCAGCTTTTCAAAAATGTAACATCGTCTGTAACTCCTTGTTACACATTCATTAAATTAAAAATCAATTTTCATGCGACTTTCTCACGTACCCATTTAACCGCACCAATTTGTATCCACTCGATATAAAAGTCGAGTTTCCATTAAAAGAACTTGCATAAGAGCAATAGTATTAATAATTGTAATGATTGAAGGGGTTAGTCATGCACTCATCGAATCTAAACAGTATCGAATCGAGACATTTTGCAACACGCTTTGTAAAGCACTTATCGTGGTAGCGATCTGCGATTACACGAGGCCAAAATGTTTCATGAAGTACTAGCAGCCGGCTAAAACCCCTAGCGTAGACATTAGCACGTGAGTTACTGATTTATGAGCCGTGCACCCCGAAGTGTCTTTTATTAGGGAATTAATAGGCAAATTGTCGATGTAGTGCTTGACGAAAAATCGAGTCAAGTGGTAGCGAATGAAAGAATAAAAAATACTTACCACTTAGTTGTGGGGTTTGTTAATGCTTGAAAGTACAATGAATATTCAACAACGCCGCTTTTTGAAACTGACAAATTCTAATGAAGATTCATTAGCTAAATAACTACCGGTGTAACATTTATTTATAACAGAGATACAAATCTGAAGATATTGACGTATGTACCTACTCGACATCAAAGGAGTCAAATTTAAATTTCGATTCGTCCAAAGAGCCACATGGTTAGCAATGTTATTATCACTGTATAAGATAGAATCAAATTGGGATTCTATCCACATGTTCGCGATATGTTCGACTCGATAAGATGATTGAACCGGAGGCGGGATGGAGAATCGCTTTTACATTGTTATTCATGGATTGGGACCCAGTCGGATAGAGAGGTTGGTTGCTTGCTCTCTCGTGGCAGTCTTCCACCGGTAAACATATCCGGTTACAGGGGGGTTGGATAACCCTTGGATGATGATTGGGTGGTGATATAGATATTTTGTGTAAAGGGATTGAAATCTAGATACAACTTATCAAGTTTAAAATTTGAATGTATCTCTTCATTCTTATAAAGAAAGCTTCAACATACTTTTTATATAGGTTTTGTTTAATTATAATATACTATATTGATTTTATTTTATTGGATAATATTTATATTCTTGTTCCAGGCTGTTGACTTCACTCAGGTCGTGGTTCTATAGTTTTTTTTTAATAAAAATTGTCAAAAAGATTCAATTTTGTGGAATTATATTGTTACAGTGATAAGTAGTTATACAGTGCTATTCAAAAGTCCCCTCCCCCCTCGTATCTTTTGAACGGCTACACTCACATTAATAAAATTAGGAGAGTGAAAATAAAGTGTTGTAAACTTCTATACGAATGGTAACAGGTGACGTAATAGTAATAGATGACGTCACAGTGCCACTCTGGCTAATAATTTTAAATAGGACCTTATGACAAGTGATATCTCGTTTGAAAGGCATTGACATTGGCTACATAGCCATATTAATTTTGTTTGGGCTTAAACTAATTTTGACGGATAAATTAAATAAATAGCAAAATTATTGAGATTATTTTTTTAAATTCAATTAATCGAATATCAACAATGGATTCTTATAGCAAGTGTTAGAAATGTGCTCCGTCTACTTCCTGACAGTAATACATCCTATTAGTAAACTCTTGTCGTAGGTACTCGTTCAAATGTGTCAGCTGAAATTGCATTGCATTCTTTAATAATTTTTCCTTTCAAAACGCCAATGCTATCTGGTGCCGTAGTATAAACCTTTTTTCTTATTTAAAACACCTGCCGTTCCTACAAATTGAACCCGAAGTGAAGTCTTCAGGGACTTTTCAGGAGCTTTGTACCTTCGTTTACTGAAATAATGAGAGATTTAATTAAATTTGAATTAACTGAAATGTACTTCCCTATTTCTTTTCTCCTTGTATAATTTTAATTCTCCATATCATAAGAAATTTTTTGTCGATTATCCTATTTTCATTTAAATTTAGTGAATATCTTCTAATATTTTGATTTATCCAAGCTATTTTTCATTCCCATTTATAAATCCATAAATCTATATGTCGAAAAAACATTGTTGTATTCTGTGTAAAAATTTAATTTTTAAAATTGCAAAGCGCTTTCGGCTATTAAGCCATCTTCAGTGCGATACCTGCAAGTGAGTAATAAAAGTTGGAAATATGTAAAATAAGAAATAAGTAAAGAATTACTTATTCGTCAGGTATGTAATATGAAAAACCTAATTAAAGGTCGACAACACATTAACATCACAAAATAAAATTTCTTAAAATTACATTAATTTAAAATAATCCCCTGATTGGGGTAAATTGTCTTCAAATTTTGTACATTTTTAAATTTTTAATATCTTCACATTCATATTTATCTACAACATTATCGGACTGATACCATATAGTTCAGTTAATGATCTTTAATTAAAAATTTTCCCATATTTTTAAATTACAAATTCATGATTACTTAGTTATTTGTTTATTTTAGATATTTCTGGACTCTTGTTGGAGTTGTTTTTTGAATTAGATTTAGTATCGGGTTCTCATTAGACCCTTAATCTTTTTCTGGCTAGTAGGTGATTTGAGTAATGGGTTCTCATTAGACTCTAAATCAGATATTTATCAATGAAAATGACTTACATCGGTTTTTGGGATATTATTTGATACATAATTTGACTATTAGTTACTTAAAAAAAATTTCTTAAGATTCAAATATATTTTTGTTGTCAATAATTTCTGGAATTTGTTTTTACATACTTCATTATTTGAATGGTTATTGTGTTTGGAGTTTCTTCTGACTATTGATTGGTTATCTATTTTGAATTAGATTTGGTAACGGGTTCTCATTAGACCCATAATCTCATTTGTTTTCGGATTTAGATCTGAATAATGAATTCTCATTAGACTTTAATCAAATCCGTTTTCTCTGTTCAGATTAGATGATTTGTTTTTTGTTATTAGAGATTACCAGACTGCAATGTTTATTCATTAAAATTTGTTATTTGGAATAATTCTCAGATAATTACTTTCATTAATTTACACAAATATTTTATAATTTTTAAATTAATTTAGGTGCTTTTGGAATCTCTCTTGACATATGTGTCAATTTTCTATTTTGAATAAGATTTAGTAATGGGTTCTCATAAGACCCTCTTTTTCAGCATCTTATGATTTGATGGGTTCTCATTAGACCTTAATATCAAATTTATTTATTTACAGTTTCATTTAGGAAATTTACATATTTGTTTTGGGACATTACCGAATTACTTTATTTACAACAATTTTTGCAAATTAAAATAGGCTCCTTAATATTTACATTTACACAAAATTATTACAATGTTATTTTTATACTCATGTTGGATAACTTAAGTTCTGTGTTCACTTAGATTGTCATTTGTCATTTGTTAATTTTAAATCAAAGTAGTGTCACTTCAATTTCCGTTCTACTAACACGTGGTCGTGTAGTAGTTGAAGATATTAAAAATTTAAACTAAAAATATTCAAAATTTGAAGACAGTTTACCCCAATCAGGGGATTATTTTGAATTAATGTAATTTTAAGAAATTTTATCTTGTGACATTAATGTGTTGTCGACCTTGAATTAGATTTCTTGTATTTCTTATTTTACATATTTCCAATTTTTATTACTTACTTGCAGGTATCGCATTGAAGATGGCTTAATAGCAGAAAGCGCTTTGCAATTTTAAAAATTAACTTTTTACACAGAATACAACAATGTTTTCTTGACTTTTTAGTCATGTTTACTCAGCTATAAAGATATTCACCATGAATCTATATGTCCAAATTCAATTTTTATTGCTTTAATTCATATATTTTCTGTAATATCAAAAATATTTTACTTTTTCTTCTTAAATTTCCAAAAATTCTCTTTTTATTTATTTTCGCAACGCTGCAATTTTAACTTTTTCATTGGTTCATTTTAACTTAAGACCTAAATTATCATTTGAATAAGGTTTATTCTTCTATTTTTTTATAAAATAATTGACAAGAAACTTCATAATCTATTAATTATCTACAAATTTTTAGGTAAATATTGGGCGGAGTAGAATGCAATGAGACCTCTGGCGGAAAATATTGTAACTGTCGCGACGAGTAAAATAATTCGTTTTGCATTGTTTTTCTATTATATGCAAGTCAATGTAATTACCGTAAATTCGAACTTTATTTGTTTAATTTTGTTTCAGTGACAAGTTTAAAACTGTTTTTCTATTTAACTTAACTGTCATCATTTCTGAGGTAATATTATTATATAATCGGAGATATTGAGGAAGAGGTTATGTTATTCTATTTTTTGTTTTAATTGCAGATCAAAGAGAACATAAGTCGGTATCAACGTACCTTCCCTGCAACTTTTGTAAGTATGACTATATCAAAAATAAAATGAAAACACGAAATCAGACCTAAAACTAAACAGTTAATTGAACGCTTGTTGTACTTTTCTCAAATATGAACCATACCTATACTCCAAAAATAAAAATATTGGGAGACAAAATTTAGTTAAACAACACAAAATACTAAAGCACAATCGAAGAAAAAGCAAAAGTTCTACAAATCACACACTGAAAATAACTAAAACAGCAAAATAAAACCACTTAAATATCAAATGGCTTATACGGCAGCTGATTTGTTTTACTCGTTGCTAAGATGACATTGACATTTCACTGCGCCATCTATCGAATTCTACTTTTCCCAATATCGACACATTTTTATAAAAAGATCAATCTTATCCCATTAATGCATATTATCTATACAATATTATCTATACAATACATAAAGTCGTACAAAATAGTCAAATATTATGAAGCTTATAATGTCAAGATCTATACAGTATGGTAGAGCCAAATGGAACAATTTCATTATTTTAGTTATTGTACTATACTTACATATTTAAATTCTGAAACACGTCAATTTTAGATTATGAGTTGACAGCATGCAACGGAAGTTGTTTATTTCTTAATTATTTCCCGTCAATGGTCAGTTTCTAATTTTTTGAAATGTATTTCCATTCTCTATTCAAAACTGATATTGTTTTTCATAATTATTAAACAAAACCAAAATAACCAATTCCACAACCAATTTATCGGAGGAGGAGGAGGAGGAGGATACGAGCGAAGCGAGGCGAATAACAGGCGAGTCCGATAGAGACACTTTACTGACGTGGTGCATACAAAATTTTATCGCCAACTGCTCAGAATTCAGGATATAAAAAACTGAGGTATATATTATTGCATTTTATTATGACAAAGTAAACAGCAAATATATACTTATTATTTGTTATATCTATTTAAATTGAAGGTACACCCTGAAGTCAAAGGAGCTCCAACAATAATTTGTTATGAATAAATCGCAAGAAAACTATTATGGAGCCGTAATAGGGAGAAGCGTGACACTAACAGATGATGATTTTCGAGTAATGTCAAAGTCAAACTACTTTACCTGCCGCGTATGTCACTTTACCAGCCGCAAATGCAGCAGATGAAGTAAAGGAAGGTAAACTGTTTGCTTACTTCCAAAAATCTGATAATTGACGGCTTTACTGACGGTTGGCGATAAAAGTATATTACTTGGCTGTCTTCACTATTCATAAACAAGTGACTAAAATAACTTATTTTTACATATAACCTGTGATATGCCATATAAAGATATTTCACGATCTAAAATATCCAACGAGGTAAAAGACAAGTCCGCCTTAAACTAGGCTGGGGCCCTTGGGCACAAAGGAATTTGGGGCCCCTTTGGAAAGTAAAAAAAGCGAATTATAACTACATTTTTACTAAGTATGAGCATTTATCATAGGTAATCAAATACAGTAAGATATAATATGTCAATAATGATATTAGAATGCTGCTGATTTTTTAGTTACGATTAGGATAACGGTTTCTTTCGGGATTTCGGTCCTTTGAGGCCCCCCGAGAAAATGGGACCCAGGCGCGGGCCCCGTGTGCCCTTATGGTGAAGAAGGTATTAGTGAAAGAAAAAGGAGGAAAGTTGAGCGTGGTAAAGACTTAACCAATTTTCGACGGAGGTCGCCATATTGGGAAGCCACATTAGTGACATTAGTAATCAATTCTTGTGTCAACATAGATAATTTTAATATACTGAAATGTGACAAATTAAAAAACCACGTTGAAAAAATAGTGATTTTCAGTATCAGAAAGGTTATTTATGAGTATTAGTATAAATTTAAGTTGATATTGAGTTGTATAGTTGAAATAATACCCTTCTTGGTGTGCGTCATCGATTGTTAATCTCCTTCTATCACATTACGTAGGAAGAAATGGAAAAAAAGGCAGGTCTGTGATTAATCCTAATAAAAATATCTCAATAATGAACCGCTTGAATGTTTTACAAATGTTAACCCTAATCTCTGACTTACAAAAATTTGATTGGTTGAAGTTTAGATTACGCGCCAGCGCAACCTATCAATCACGAGGTTAAAATACTATGAAGTCGTAACTTTCGTAGCGGCAATGTGTCTTACGATTTTTTCTACTGTCACACTGACAGTTCTTGTCAGGTTTGTACTTTGTTGCTTACGGTCAAATATTATTTATGAGAAGTGAATATTAATCTTATTGTTATATTCATATGAATAATACAAAAATATGCATGAATACACGGAAAAACATCAGTATTTTGGAAGTTCTCAAGTATTTTCAGTTAGAAGAAGCTGGTAATTATTAATTGCATAGCCTTTTCGAATTTGGCTAAATACAATCCTGATGATCTTATTTATCAAATTTAAGGTTAGCTATATGTCAAAATAGCAAATAAAATAAACGACATGCCGAAAACCCGGATATACGTCACAATCGATGACGCACACCAAGAAGGGTATTATTTTAACTATACAATAGTGATATAAAATTTTTGACTGTACCAAAATATGGTATCAATTCTCTAATAACAATAAGTACCACCTTAAAAAGATGCATATGAGAGTTTTTTCTTTCCCCTAATTGAATAATTTAATGTACGCCTCTGGTTTGTTTACGGAAGTCGGCCATATTCAGAAGCCACTTGGGTCGATTATTGTATATACTGTTATGTTCTCTCCTCTTTCTTTTTTACCTCGGTGAAAATATCACTCATAGTAATAATATAGAATCTATTTAGTTCGTGTTTACACTGTAAAATTCAACAATGGAGGATTTATAAGAGTATATATTGAACATGTGTGAGTGTGTGTGAGTGGGCAGAGAATGGCCCCAGACATAGTCTACTAGCCACAGAAAAAAGTTAGTAAAATGTTAAAATATTAATAGAAAAAAATGAAATAGCAGATGAACTCGCAAATGTGGTATAAGCTCCAATGTAATATTGAAAGAAATAGGCAAAGCCGATAAAAAGGGAAGATCTGACCATTAAAAAGATCTAGCAGGGCTTATATTCTGGTTTGTGACTACAACCCCTTTATAGGTCAAAGTAAAACTGCACCAAGAGGCTAACGTTCATCTGAAAAAGCTTAAAATAGCGGAGGAAGGAGAAGGTAGATTCTGTGGCATGGAAGAGGTGCCTCCATCCACATACTTGCGAATTGCACGGAATCCTTTGGAAGAGGAACATTTACCAAAGTAGAACCTGCAGATATCCTTATATTCCCCCGGGAAACAGGAATGAAGAGCAACTAGTCTATGAGGCATAACATTGCAAAGTTCGGATTTCAGAATAAATTTTGTAGAAAGAGGGGTGAATGATGCTGTACAGTAATTAAAGATTCATAATTGTATTGAAATATATAGAAAACTTACATTGCTTTACGATATGATTTTCTGTACACTGATAAAAATATTTATTTGCATTAAAAAAATTTCCTTTTCACTCAAATAAATATTTGTTTCCTATGGTCCAAACTAATATTTATTTGATAAATTTTAAAAAGTTGTTTGCCATGTGTCTCCCTAATTTATTTAAGATAAATAAATATTCTATTATAATCAACTAGTACTAGTCAAAATCAAACAAATAAATATATTTGACCCAATCAGTTACTGAAAAAATAGAACAAATAATTATTTGCTTCAAATCTCATCGAAACAAAATATTTATTTGGCCAAATCCACTCGGTTTAAAATTCAAAGACATATTTATTTGCTTTAAATGGCATACAAATAAATATTTATTTCATCATACTTTCTGAAGAACAAATATCAAATAAATATTTATTTCATCATACTTTCTAAAGAGTAAAAATCAAATCAATATTTATTTACTTATAAATGAAGTTCATGCATGACACTTCATTTAATTTGAATCTGCCGCCACCTGTTGGGCGCGCGTTAACTTTGACAGATCGGATAAATCGAATCTGTGGTGAAAATAGAAAATAGAGGTTATGTGTCATTTCATGTTGTGCACATAAAATAAGATTGATAATTGATAATTAGTAATAATAGAATAAAGGCAGAAATAGTGTGAAACAATAGCTTTAAATGTTGTTTCTCTTTTAGGTAAGATTTGTAGTATAGTTTTGTAGCGTAAAACATAAAATGTAATTCCGTTCTGAATTTAATAAAATGTTCTCTTTTAGAGCAACTCATTTTGGTTTTTGTTCAGACGTCCCAAGTTACTAATAAACCATATTATAAAACAACATTTGCACAGCTACTGAACCACAATGGACAGATTAAGATTCGAATTTACAGTGAGACCAAGTGAAGATCCAAAATCAAACGTCATTTGCATAACTTCAATTATGGATTCCAATGAAAAAAAATTTTGTAATACCGGATCACCTGCAATCTGTGAGATTACATGAACTGATCATACAAACGCCAGTTTATAAAAAAGTAAGAAATTCACTTCAGCGGAGACATGATAAAAGAAAAGTATGGATTTCGGTGACACCTGAGATAAAGAAAATTTACATGGATGAAGAGGGAAACATGCAGTTCCTAGATTACTTATTACAGGAGATGGAACTGGAAACACGTCAAGAGGCTTCCAATGCTGGAATTTCAGAAGAAGCTTTGACAAGAATCCTGGAGAATATGCATAAAGAAGCACCGAGTACTCACAACCTAAAAAATGTGTTAGAAAAATTTGTGATACAAAAATTCAGTACAAAAAATTCAAGTGCGTCCCAGTGGTTGAATTCTTTTGAAGCAGAATGTGCTCGTATGGGTATAGTAGAAGATACTAAGAAAATAGAAGCTCTGAGAATATTTCTGGAAGATTCATGTATTGACTGGTACCGCTCTATGCTTTTAAAACATACAGTAGATTCAAAATGGTCAATTTGGACAGATAGCTTTTGTGATACTTACGCTGACAAGGGGTGGTCTCCTATCAGGTATGCAATGTTATACAAATATAGACAAGGTTCACTATTAGAATATGCTTTAAAGAAGGAAAGATTGCTGTTGGAGGTCAATAAATCAATAGATACGACCACACTAATCGACCTGATTGCGACTGGTCTACCAAGTTTCATTACAGATAAAATTGATAGGAATAACTTGAAGCAAACAGAGAATTTATTTAATAATATCCGAGGCTTGGAACATTTAGCAATAAAAAAGAGCTTTGAAAAAAATTTAGTTTTTGAGAACAAAAGTAAAGAAAAAAATCCAAAAGAATACAAACCATGCCGTATTTGTGAAAAAGAAAACAAAGGAAACCGATATCATCCGGAATCCATATGCTGGTTTAATAATAAAAATAATGACAGACCTAAAAGAGACCAGATAAGAACGGTTAATAATTCACAATTAGAAACCGAATTAAACGAAATAGATCCAAAAAACTAATAATCCCGCCATTAATCAAAATAAATTTGTTGTTGAATGACACTTTAGAAGTAATGGGAATTTATGATTCCGGATCTAATGTGTCTTTAATAAATTCAAAATTGTTATGCTTAAACAACCCGGATACAAATGCTCATAATAATGCAAACTTAAAAACAATTAATGGCGTGAAAAAAACCATTGGTATGGTAACTGTAAAAGTAAAAATCTTTAATATTGAACAAAATATCAATGTTTTTGTCATAGACCAAGAAAATTTTGATTATGACTTCCTTATCGGATTAGACTGCATAGAAAAATTTTGTCTCATTCAAAATGAGAAATTGGAAATAACACAAAATAGCCTAGCAACACAAAACAAACAACTGACAAAGACAGAAAAAGTTAAAACCACACAAAATATTCCCAATGGCTTGGAGGAAGACAAATTTATAGGCGAAAAGAATAATGATGATAAATACAAAGTAAATTTCAATGAACACATGGAAACTATCAATTTTGATATTTCTATTAATCATCTGGACTTAAAACAACAATCGGAAATAGACAATTTAATATGCAAATACACGTCAATTTTTGCTAAAGATAAATATGACATAGGCACAGTAAAAGGCTACGAAGCACACATTGATTTAATAATAGACAAATATTGTTGCAAAAGACCATACAGATGCACCATCGAGGATAAAAAAGAGATAGAACAACAGGTATCTAAGTTATTACAAAAAAATATAATTGAAGAGTCCTATAGTCCTTTTGCAGCCCCAGTAACGTTAGCCTACAAAAAAGAAGAGGGCACGAAATCTAGATTATGTGTAGATTTTCGAGAATTGAATAAGATTATTATTCCACAGTCACAACCTTTTCCACTAATAGAAGACTTGATGGCAAAAACAAGAAATTGTAAGTTCTTCTCAACACTGGACATTAACTCAGCTTTCTGGTCCATTCCATTAAAAGTCGAAGACAGACAAAAAACGGCATTTGTCACTCAAGAAGGACATTTTCAATGGACCTGCCTTCCATTTGGACTAAAAACATCACCAGCCATTTTCCAAAGAATATTAAGTAATATAATAAGAAAACATAAACTATCGGAGTTCACTGTAAACTACATAGACGATATATTAATATTTTCTGAAACGTTTGAAGAACATGTAATTCATTTGTCACTATTATTAGAAGCGATACTACAAGAAGGCTTTAGATTGAAGTTCACTAAATGCCACTTTGCTCAGGACTCGGTGAAATATTTAGGCCATATAATAAAAAACAACACAATTACTCCATTGAAGGACAATTTAACCGCTATCAAAGAATTTCCAGTCCCAAAAACACAAAAAAATATTCGTCAGTTTTTAGGTAAGATTAACTTCTATGGAAAGTATGTGCAAAACTTGTCAATCATTTTAGATCCTTTACATAATTTGTTACGAAAAGGACAAGCATTTGTTTGGTCGGAAAAATGTCAGGAGTCCTTTGAAATAGTAAAGAAACTACTTTGTTCAAAACCCATTTTGGCCATCTTTGATCCGGATCTGCCAATACATATATACACAGACGCTAGTATACAAGGTATAGGCGCAGTCTTAAAACAACCACAACTTGACGGAGAGGAGAAACCATGCGCGTATTTTTCAAGAAAATTAAACGACACTCAAAAGAAAAAAAAAGCTATATATCTGGAATGTTTAGCAATAAACAATGCAGTAAAATATTGGCAGCACTGGCTCATAGGAAAAAAAATTACGGTTTACTCTGATCACAAACCTCTAGAGAAAATGAATATTAAAGCAAGAACAGATGAAGAGTTAGGAGACCTAACATATTATTTATCACAGTTCAATTTAGAAATTAAATATTCCCCAGGAAAATATAACGTAGAAGCAGATAGCTTGAGCAGAAACCCCGTGTTAGAACCGTACGAAAATGAAAACGAAAACTTTAAAATTGTAAACTTGATAAAATTAGAAGACATAAAAAACGATCAATATACCAATGAAGACATAAAACAAAATCACAATAACATAAAATTAAAAGATACAATATACTATAAAAAGGTTGGAAACAAGGATAAGATTCTATTAACTGAGGAATTCAGTAAAAAAATAATAAAAAATATACATTATCACTTCTGTCATATTGGAATTCAACAGATGAGCAAAAAAATTAAACCATTCTTCACAGCAAAAAACTTATCACTTAATATAAAAAACTTCTGTGAAAATTGTGACATTTGTATAAAAAATAAATCCAGAGCGAAATACAAATTCGGTTTGTTATCCCACTTAGGACCCGCAACTTATCCATTCGAGATAGTATCCATTGATACCATCGGTGGATTTGGGGGCTCACGCTCTACAAAAACCTACCTACACCTTCTGGTAGATCATTTCACCAGATACGCTTTTATTTTGACGTCCAAAACTCAAAATTCGAACGACTTTATAAAGCTGGTTGAATTAGTGACACGGGATAATAAAATTGGTATGATTTTATCAGACCAATATCCAGGAATAAATTCTAAGGAGTTCAAAACATTTCTATTGCAAGAAAATATACCTATTATCTTCACTGCTGTGAATGCACCATTTTCAAACGGGTTAAACGAGAGGTTAAACCAAACATTAATTAATAAAATTAGATGCAAAATAAATGAAAATAACAATAATTTGGCATGGACAACTGTAGCTCATCAATGTACTCAAAGATATAATGAAACGGAACACTCGGTAACAGGTTTTTCTCCAAAATATTTGTTAGAGGGAAAAAATTTTGATATCTTACCAGATGAATTAAAACAAGAGAAATCATATAATAGTTTATTACAAGATAGAAACACTGCATTAGAAAATACCATAAAATCTCATAATTATAATAAAAAGATATTTGACAAAAACAGACACAACTATGAATTTAGTAGGAGATGCTGTATATGTTGAAAATGGCAATCCGTTAAACAGAAAAAAAATGGATGAATTAAAAATTGGTCCATACATAATTTTAGAAAAAATTTCGAATACTATCTTTAAAGTGAACACAGGACATAGAAAACCAGAATCAAATCTTTTTCACTCAACAAAACTTGTCCCTGTACGAAAATAGGAGTATTTCATTGTATATAATTTGTATAAAAATAATTTAAGTACTAGTATTGTATAAAGATAAGATATTAGGTCTTAGTAAGGGGGGGAGATATAAATGAAGTTCATGCATGACACTTCATTTAATTTGAATCTGCCGCCACCTGTTGGGCGCGCGTTAACTTTGACAGATCGGATAAATCGAATCTGTGGTGAAAATAGAAAATAGAGGTTATGTGTCATTTCATGTTGTGCACATAAAATAAGATTGATAATTGATAATTAGTAATAATAGAATAAAGGCAGAAATAGTGTGAAACAATAGCTTTAAATGTTGTTTCTCTTTTTAGGTAAGATTTGTAGTATAGTTTTGTAGCGTAAAACATAAAATGTAATTCCGTTCTGAATTTAATAAAATGTTCTCTTTTTAGAGCAACTCATTTTGGTTTTTGTTCAGACGTCCCAAGTTACTAATAAACCATATTATATACTTTTAACTAAATATTTATTTAACGCTAATCGCCCAATTAAGGATTTAAGCAAATATGTATTTGCTTTAAATGTATTTATAGTGTGTACAAAAAGCAACGTAACTTGCATAAGTAACATTTTCCACTAGGTAGAGGGAGTTATAGTTAAATAATTGGTAAAAAAGTCATAGCAACCATGCAATTGCATTGTGTATCGGTTGCTGTATATGTATGTACTTGTTTACCAATGCTTTATAATACACTCCCCATACCTAGTAGTAAGTGTTACATATAAGTTATAAGTATAAGTTATCTGTACAAGTCAATTAGAAATATAATGGGTGACTTATTCTGGAGTAATGGTGCATCCAGTATATTTCCAACTAACTTATGCAGATAAATCGATATATTGGAAAAAAACTTCTATTAAAAGCTGTTTTTTGGAAACCTAACAAGTAAATTTCTAGTGTAACTCAGTTTCTTTAATAGTTTGTGTGATATCAAGGTAAAATGTAAAGTAGAAGAAATAAAAAAAATATATTTTATTACTGCAATACTAACATAAAAATGCATGTAGTACATTGCAAAACTTCTAAAGTCTAATGATATTGAGATCAAAAAAAGTTCACACCATATAAACAAATTTATTCTTGAAATATTTTAGATTAAGCACCGAGGAAGCAAAAATGCCATTATCTTTTGAGCCAAATCGTCTTAAGCTGCTTCTGTAACACCTAAAATACAAAAAGTTATATATAGCCACAAAAAATAAAAAAATTTAGGTAAAAATGCAGTAGGTATATTAAAATCAAAAACCGACCTGTTTCAGGGTTTTTGTAACAACGACGTAGTTTTGAAAATAGGTATAGGCTGGCCAAAACCTCGTGAGCCACCCATTTTTTATTTAAATAAACCTAATATGAAATTCAAGTGATTTAGATTAAATATTTATGTATTTAATTTTGTGCAGGAAATATTGAAAATATGACATTGTACTTTCATTTTAAATAAATTTCTATTTAAATAAATCTAATAAGTTATTTAGATTAAATATTTATGTATTTAATTGTGTACATGAAATGTTCAAAATATGATATTGTACTTTTGTTTCAAATAATTATTTATTTAAATTAAAGCTAATATAAATTTAAGTGATTTAGATCAAATAATTATTCATTTAATTATTTGTACGGGACGGAAAAAAAGATGGCGCTTAGGAGGCTTAACTGACCGCTTTCGTTATATGATACCTTTGTCTGGATCTTTGATTATAGATAGATGTTTAGAAAAATAAATTATCTATTATCTATTATTTCTCAACATGGCAAGTTTCAAATTATTTTACGCTTTAAATAAATGATCAACCGAACTAAGAAAGATACCAACTAGGTAGGTATTCGACATTTTGATTCAAGAGCCATGCCATCGGCTTTCCTTTTTTTAAATTATAAAATTGGCAATAATCATGTTTCCCAAAATTAATTTATGGTAGAATGATGATTCAAATAAAAAATAACGAGCATCAACCTATCTAGAATGTATAAAGGTACAAATTCACTTACCTTCAAATACTTCCCACAAATGAGGTAGATTCCAACCTTCCAACAATAATTTTATATTATCCATCTTATCCACCAACGCACATAAAAACTTTACTTACACTGCAAACTGCACTAACAACAAATTAATGTAATAATAATTCTTCTCTACAATCTGCAAACACAAAAACTACTTGTTGCTCCTGTCCCTGTCGAATCTTGTCTAGACTCTACGCACGCGTAACAGTTATATAGTTTACAGGGAAGAATTATTTAATTCAAAGATAACTGCCCAAATAATAAATAATTATTTTTAGGATCCAAATATTATATTATTTGACGATGAAACTGCAATGTATTTAACTTCACCCTATAAATTTGTTTGATTATGTTATTTATATTTTTTTGATGCCAATAAATATTTATTTGGCATTAATATTTTGATTGTTTGCTTCTAACTTATTTGCTTCAAAGCCTGCAATATTTGACTCAAATATATATAATTCAAATAAATTTACAAAAAAAAACAAATAATTCAAGGTATTTTATACAAATACATTTCTGTTGATTTGAATAATGTTTATTTAATACCAATAAATATTGAACAAATAACTCATTTATTTGAAAAAAAACGATCAATTTTATCAGTGTACTACTACACTACTGTATTTCTGTACTTCTGGAAAAGCGTCCGCCAAGGCTAAATTTTTATAGTTGTCTCGACCGACTTCGTACAAACTACCTATAACATCTTAAATCCAAACGTTATTCAACATCTCAGGCTTGACTCACCTAATCCTAAGCTTTATATTTTTTGTTAATTATCGCAATAAATTTCACAATTACATTTTTGAATTTAGAATGAAAATACGTATCATAAGCTATATATCCAAATCCAAAACTGCCTATTTAATCAATTGGGGGTTGTAACTGTCACTCAAAGGGGTTAAATGTTAAATGACATATTGAAATTTTCCATAAATTTGCAATGATTAAAATAATGATCTTATTTCAATTGGCTGTACCACAATGTTCCCCTTTTCCACGGAAATTACTTTGATTTACTCCCTTTCCTGAAATTAGGATTAATTTTACCAAATAGAATTTCTTTTATAACGACGTTAATGCTCTAAAAAGTTAACATGTACAAATGATCGAAAGTAATGGAAAAATCCTTTGTTTGTAAAAAAATAAATAGCGTCAGGTTAGAAATCTCAGTCCTGAAACAAGAAAAGTGTGTGATAACGTACGATGAAAAGTATCTGGAACCAGTGAAGTATAATGAAAGTTTTTACTTTTATTTAAGAAAAAAAGGTAGAACGTGTCGCGGGACACACGGTAGGAACTTTAGTTCCTTTTAGGCAAAAACTATGTAATACATCTGACGTTATAGATAAACTATTTGCATATTCTTTAGTGGTCGAAAGACTCTCACGCGGTAGACCCGGGTTCGATTCCCCGTGAGGAACTTTTTTTTTATTGTTAATTTTATTTTCAAATAATTATTCTGCTTGATATTAATAACGACAACAGGTAGACGTTTGAAATATTTAGCAGAATATTCATTATTATAGATAATGGTACGGTACCCTCTATGAGGGAGTCCGACTGGCAACATCTACATATAACAGCATCTTCTATTTAAAAAGGGAAACCGTAGCATTATACAAATTGGACATTAAAGAACTGTACGTTTACCACAAAAAAATTAGTGGAAACATAAAATTGAATTGTTAAATTTTCAATTTGAAGTAATGTTACAGTTTATAGAAATTTTTAATTTCTAGATTTTTTCTTAAGAGGGTCGTAAAAAAAATGCTGCTCGACTCGTGTGGATTGTCCATATCGCACTTGAACGATTGAGCACTCCGCCTACGGCGTCGTGCTCAAACTTCGTCCTCGTGCGATATGGCCATCATATCCACACTAGTTGCACAAACTACTTTTTCTTTCAAAATATGCCCTTTAACATTTAAAAACAACCTGCAAAATGTCAAATCAATTTATCCATCCATTTTAAAGTTATCAAATTAAAGCATTCAAGTTTTCAAAATTTCAACACCCTGTATTTCGAAAAGTAAATGTGCTAGACCACTTAATCGCGCAAAAAAAATTATGGGAATAATAGTAAGAATTTATCCGAACAAATTCAAGTAGATCACCAGCACTGCGAATACCAGCTTTGCATAGAATTTTAATACAGCATCGGTGGTTCAGTGGTAGAATGCTCGCATTCCACGCGGGCGGCCCGGGTTCGAATCCCGGCCGGAGCATATGAATCGCTGCTTCGCAAACGAGAGAGAGAGACTAGGGAGAGAGCACAAGCACGCAAGCAAGGCACATAACGAAGCAACGTAACATAACGGAGCGTAACGTAACGCGTAACGGGCAGATCTTTTGCGTCGCGACCCCTGGTCGCTCAAACAGAACCTGACGTGAAGAACTAAAGTTCCAAAAATGAAACCGTATCATTATACAAATTGGACATTCAAGAACTGTACGTTTACCACAAAATTAGTGGAAACATAAAATTGAATTGTAAAATGTTTAATTTGAAGTTATATTACAGTTTATAGAAATTTTTATTTTCTAGATTTTTTCTTAAGTGGGTCGTAGAAAAAATATGCTGCTCGACTCGTGTGGATTGTCCATATCGCACTTGAACGATTAAGCACTCCGCCTACGGCGTCGTGCTCAAACTTCGTCCTCGTGCGATATGGCCATCATATCCACACTAGTTGCACAAACTACAATTTCTTTCAAAATATGCCCTTTTACATTTAAAAACAACCTGCAAAATGTCAAATCAATTTATCCATCCATTTTGAAGTTATCGAATTAAAACATTCAGGTTTTCAAAATTTCAACACCCTGTATTTCGAAAAGTAAATGTGCTAGGCTAGACCCCTTAATCGCGCAAAAAAATTATGGAAATAATAGTAAAAATTTATCCGAACAAATTCAAGTAGATCACCAGCACTGCGAATACCAGCTCTGCATAGAATTTCAATATAGCATCGGTGGTTCAGTGGTAGAATGCTCGCATTGCACGCGGGCGGCCCTGGTTCGAATCCGGGTAGGAGCATATTATTATTGTGAATCGCTGCTTCGTAAACGAGAGAGACTAAGGAGGCACAAGCACGCAAGCAAGGCACATAACGAAGCAATGTAACATAACGTAGCGTAACGTAACGCGTAACGGTCAGATCTTTTGCGTCGCGACCCCTGGTCGCTCAAACATAACCTGGCGTAAAGAACTAAAGTTCCAAAAGAGCACCTTGTACCTCAACAGGAAAGGACATACGATTTATTTTTATGGAAAACTAGGAATATTGGGTTATTATAAAAGAAGATAAAAAATGTACATGTTAAAAGTTATAGTATTTAAAAGAGTGAATGTTTTACAAAACAACGCCGACGCCACTGTGCAATCACTTCTCGGGAGAGTAAGTAGGCGGTAGGCGGCCAAGGCCGGAAGATGAATGCGTATATGTATTGTTTCCGGTTTCTGGAAAAGAAACCCTCTTAATTCGCGGGGTTACTTAGCTAACGACTACGTCTCCAGCGGTCGACATTCGCGAACGATTTCAACAGTACAGGACTGACTAACCTTTAAAACAATATTACTAGTAATATTATACTTTTAAAACAAAACTTACAGACATAAATGTGTAAAATTGCATTACAAAATTCCACTATTTCGAAAAATCAAAGAAAATCCTGTTTAATATTAAAAAAGTACCAATAAAAAGATTATGGAAAACTGGAGAGGAAGCAGTTATACCAGACTGCTTTTTTGTTATAGTCTACATACTATTCTACTATTCTATTCTACTGTTCGATTTCTCCTAATTATTCTTTAATGCCTACAACATAATCTGATTTGTCTCTTTCGTTTTTATGAATTGTTTTTGAATACATTTATGTTCATGTTATATTGAAAAATATTAATTATAGTCAATCGTAGTGAGAAAATTGAATTGAATAAAAAATAGTATAGTATAGTTGGAAAAAAATAGAGATAGATTTTGTTATCTTCTAAAAAATTATTTAATTTTTTACAAAATCCAGTCGCGGCTTCAAGACCTGGGAACCTTAACCATTTAGCTTCTGTATCTGCATCTGTGAAGTAGGGAGTTGTCCTCCTAGGTCATCGTCCATCCTGTCCTTTCCAGGAAAGTGAACAGGTCACTAGGAGACAGGGCGACGACCCAGCACTGTAATGGAACGCTTTTGATGCGATAATTACAGTGAAGCAGAGTCGAACATGGTTAGTAGGTACTTGGATGGGTGACCATGCCAGGGAAAACCATCGTATAGGGTCCGTACAGCCTGCAGCGGACTAGCGTATCACAGCTCGCAGTCATTAAACCAATGAGCACTAGGTATAATGTGGATATGCCGTTTTTAGGAGGAGACATAAAACCGAGGTTCCGAGTTCATGGATGTTGGGCTCGTTAAAGAACGCTACCACTGGTTGGAACACTAGTGTGTTCGCCAAAATTTCCGGTTAGGGGTAGAGTGCTCCCGGCATCGGTGATTAGCCTCAGTCGCCGAAATAGACCGACGTTTATATCAGCAGACTCACCAAACACACACTCTCCTATTGATATGCCTGACAGTTTTATGTTCCTGTTTACACATCCTGCATAGAGATGTGTCCACTAGTCCCATTATATGGAGATGTTTTCTTAGTTGACATTGGCCAGTCAGAAATCCTACTGTTAAACGTAGGTTTTTCCTGGTCAACGCCAAATATTTCTTCAACGCCAGCTTCCCAGGGTCGCCCTGGGTGATCCTGGCAAGACTGCATCCGTTGATTCCATCCCATTTTTTAAGGGGTTGAGCATGGGTGTAACTTTTGGCTAGTTTCGCAATTGTCGGAGTCGTAAGACCGTAGGTGGGTCCTAAAAATTTTTGTCCAGCTGCTTCCCTGGCTAATGAATTGGCATCGCAATTACCTTTACTCCTGTCGTGCCCATTAGGCTTTTTTTCTCTTCGTTGCACTACTTATGTGAAGAGACTAGTGGTCGGACTAGTGGACAGATCCTTCATGGATAAATCATTGCTTCTGTGCTCTAGTCTCAGGAGTTTCCATCTCGTATGAGTCAGAGATTAGCATTCGAAGATTATGTGTGAAGCTCTTTTCCCGCTTCCATGCACAACTGACAGATAGGTGCAGTCTATGCAACGTTGGTCCATTGAAAATATCTTATTGGACTGAGGCAATCAAGGAAAATTATGTCCAAGTGAGATTGAAAGAATAG
>CAJUYH010000514.1:64573-87384 GCA_910591685.1 Galerucella tenella | reverse complement strand
AAATGTATTGGTCTAAATCGTCGTGAACAATAATTTCTACAACGAATTTTCAAATGCGACTGTCCCTTTGAACTAACCATATTTAATCCGCAATGAAATCATGTACCTTTATGAATACAGTAATATATTATAGACCCCAAATAAACTAGGTAGCCCGACTGAATTGTATGGATGTAGTGAAAACCCCGATTCTTAACACTTATACATATTAATTTGACATGTAAATTACATTAAATTTATTTTTTGTTATAATATCAAAATTTAATTTATTGTAGATTGATATATTTATTATCCTTCTGCCACTTCCAGACCCAAACAATATTAATGCGAATAAAATGTAATGAAACATTTTCAATAAAATATAGTTTACATTTTGTTCACCTGTATTAATATCAGAATCTAATAGAACGGAAATAATTACATTCGTCTTCTTCATTTGAGTTCGTGACAATGAATTAGGAGTGGTTTGCATTTATATGGACATGCATATATCATTAGTTATTCATAAAACTCACATACGCATGTGCACTTGACAATTTTATTACGTATCTGTACTCTCAACCACATTAAAGAAATTTTTTTTCAATTTAATAGACTGCCTTCAAGTATTTAGCTTGATACAATATTTACACACATACAAACTTATACTTGGCAACATAATTCAATTACTTGTGGTGCTGCGATCCAATGAAATTATAATGACAAATAAATAAAATTAAAATTAAAAATTAGAAATTAAGGGGTATCGAAGAGAGAACAGCATATTTTGTAATTGATTATTAAACGAACGTGGGCATTGGAAGTGACATTTATCGACGAATTGATTTACATCAGTATTATTGTACCATTTTAGAACATTTGTGAACTTTAAGCTTGATTGAAATGATGCGTATGGTATTGCCCAGAAATTACACTATGTATGTCGTCAGGACTCATAATTTTACACAACGTCCACGAATTGGAATGAATAGCACACGAATAATTGCAAGTTCCGATAGCAATATTCTGTAATGAATCCATAAACTTAACGCTCATATTACATAAAACTTCGCTTTTTATTTTTATGACACAGTTATCATATTCTATAAATGATTTACACTGCTGCCATACTCACACACCGGAATAGACGAGGTCATTCAAGGATACCTAATGATGTGGATTTGATTCATAAATAATAAATATAAATCACCGCTCTGTAATAAATTCAATCAGAATGCATATAAAAATCGGAAATTAATTATTCTATGAATAATTTGATGTAAATTTCACTTAACATATCGTACAACCGTCTAAACAATTCTCGTGTATTTTTTTCATATTCAAAAGAAATAATAATAATACAAACATGAATAAATATTCAAATGAATGTTATGGTCTGTCGTAGACGACATATTGCTCTACTACCGCATAAAGATTGATGGCTGGCCCCCTTCCTATTGAGTTTTGCACATGGCAGTATTATTCTGCAAAAGGCCATGAACTCCCTCGAGGCGATTGGACAGTACGTGTTTATGCCAATATATATATGCTCGCATGTGTGTATGCGTATATGTGTGTTCGCCACGGTTCTTTTGACTCCCTTAAATGGTGAGACTTTTATTGGAGACCGTTTTCACGTTGGAGGTCGGCGAAGGTGCAACGCAAAAGACGACGTACACGACGCACCATCACAGGAACAGGCACAATATACACACAGAATCAGAGGACTTTGTGGCGACGAACGTAGACGGGCGCCTCTGCAAGGATACTTCCTATTAGCGCGCGAGTCTCCCTATATGGTGTCAGCAAGTCGGGTCAACTGGTCGCAGGAATTGTATGCATCGGATTGGTTTTCGAGGTTATTTCCTAAATAATATACGATGGGTGCGAGCGATCGTTTCTCTGGCTTCCTGGAACACTGAACTCATCGGGGGATCAAGGTAGATCGTAGTACTAAATTTAAACCAATGTCAATTTTTAACTTTTAATGAAAAGGTTGAACATGAAAAATGAACATACATCAATAATATTTTGTTAATAAGAAATGAGAATGCGACATAATAATACGACGAAGTTACAAATTTTAATTCTCTAATTATAAAAAATACCCCTCACTCTTATTTATAATGCACAATAATAATTGTAAAGACAAAAAGTAAGGAGTACTCTCACAATGTAGAGTACACATAAAAAATGTATACCCAAACGTCCGACTACTGGTTTAAGCATTCAAATTCGTTAATTTCAGACACCGGCACGAGCGGGCACATAAACACCGATAAATTTTGTCATCGTCATAGATTAAATCAAACTGAAAAACTGAACTCGTCTCTCGAGATATCAGCTCAAATTTTATTGTTGTTGATACATCGATTATTATGACGCATTGTATGAATAAATAAATACTTGAAGAAAGAATTATAAAAATCCCATCGCCAGCCATTTTAATTTTACTTATAGCGCCTGAACGAAATCAGTGCTTAATTATGTTGATAACTCGTCTGCCAAATATGACAATCATGGTTTTGAATTACAAAAACTGTAACTATCTGTGTATTAGACAATAAGAAAGCTTAGCATTAATAAGGCCAATCACACGTTTACGTGTGGAAATCATTCAACCGTCATTCATCCTGTAATCGATTTTGTAATACGCAAATTTGAACGGCAACCCAATCCGTCAAAAATCCAGATGGTGCCCCAACAGCAATAAATTCTATTCTATCACCTTATATAACACAGCAGAATAAATCATACGAATGCATTAAATTGTTTAGATAAATTCAATTGAGCTATATAATATGAACTTACCGCCGCATAATATCTCTGATAAATTTGACGTTCCTAAATTCACATTATACAAAAATACGTTTCTGCGGTTGAAAATCATTGTTTGAAACAGATTTTTTTTGAATTCACCAAGTATTATTCCGAATTCTTTATTCAAAATATCCATAATCATACCTTTACCACTAACAAACAAAGTTTGTGGATTATTTACATGCTAAAATAGAAAAGTATTTCATATATCTCCATAGATCAATATTATTATCTCAATTATTATAGACATATGTACGTATAATTTACCTGTTGAATGAAATTTACACACTGAATTTTAAAATCATCAGTAAGCAAACTCAACTGAAAACTATCCCACTGATCTTTGATAATGCTGGAATCATAGACAGACTTCCAAAATACATACAAACCGTTGTTCAAATGTAATTTGTCATTGTTTCCATTGATGCTGTTAATTGTTGTATTCGGTCGTTTGCCTTTATAGACCATAGTTGCAAACCATTCACAAGCTTCATCATTTTCGTCACGAATACATGGTATTGCATCAACTGAAACTCTTTCATCAATGTTAAAAACTTCTCCGAGATGTTTTCCAGAGAACTTCTTTTCATTTATGTAGACAATATCGGCAATAAAAAGAACTCGGTGCGATTGTCCGGCATTTAATATTTTCAAAATTCCTCGATAACCGTTAATATCGACGACTCGACCCGATATATCCATAAATCCAGTCTTTATCGACATTTCACTTGACAAATTAGATTTAATTGGCCAACATACTGTAACGCACCAACCAACACATTGGTATTCACTAGTGCTTCTTTTATATGCATTGAATTTAATCTGTTACATGAAAAAAATGGCTATACATGATGAAAACAACGATATTAGAAATAATATATGAATCTATACTACCGGCATGTCAATGTCAATGTAACTATCCCACTTTTCACTCTTTGGAATTATTCGCCCATTATGATAAAATTTATCTCTTGTCATCACACCACGTTCTTCAATATCTCCTAATGTGAAGGTAATCACTGCCCTATTTGAATCAGATAGAGTAGTAATTCTACCCGAAACATCATAAATATTCTTTTGGTACATCATCATTTGATAGTTTCCAATGCGTTCACTTAATGAAGCACGCACAAAACAAATGAATCATATAATATATATTAACCTTGACTAACTTAATTCAATTCATTATCTAAATAACCCAAACTAAACAATCTGACCGACACCGTGCGTTTCATGCAGTTTCATGCATGACACATAATACTTATTATATAGATATATATATAAAATTAACAATTAAACAATGGGGTGATTGTCATGAAAACGAATAGACAAACGCGTGAATATAAATTTGGTATAAGACTGCCATTGAATGTTTCCATATCATTATTTGCCGCCAAAAATGCTGTTTCGTTTTTTTTTTTTGGCGTAGGACTGTTTACAAAGCATAGAGTAAACATCCATAGCTGATAGAATCTTTCTTGTGGTGCGCAGGACTCATCAGCGGAATGAGCGTATCAGCTTATTTCTTTAAAACATACCCATAATAATAGATGATAGTCCGTATTAGAAATCGTGCAGAATGTAGCACCGCTCGTGGTAACTCTTAAACATAAACGAGAGTGCTTAACATATTCAAAGTGTAGGAAGAGAAGTCGGGAAAAGTGAAAAAAACAAGAAATATCAGGAAAAATATCGCATTATTTCTATATATTTTCAACTTAAATCAACTCTATATGGTATTAAAAAAAGCCAAGTGTATTGTCAAGTGAAAGAATAACCAGTATAGAGACCCCAAATTAACATGTCAAACAGTAAAATATCATTCAATAAAAATAGTTTTCATGTAACACTGTGGCGGATTCCACGTCGGTAACCCATACCGACACATTGCCGCTGAAACCATGTCTCCAAGAGACCACGAGCGGCGCCAACGGCGCAAGCAAACACTGACGCCACGAGTTGAGTAACTTAAGAAGACTCGCTCTCACTGGACTATCGACGGTACGAGAAGATACACCTATATCTGTGGCGCTCATAAAGACTGATTTTCTTACACTTATTTTTGAACATGTGCAACGTTGTAATCTAGTTTATCAGTTATACTTTACTTGGTTAATAAAATATTATTAAAGCATTGATCCCTGCTTTAGCAGCAACAATTCCCTTTCACGATTATTAGCCAAAACACGTATACTGATTATTTCTACATTCGTCAATATTTCATAACGCCTACATAATGCGCTATTGAAATGCATATTCTTGAAACATGAATTTTTTCTATTGTAGAAAATGAAGTTCATGAATTCATTCATTTCGATGGATTTACATAGGACGGAGTAATATCTATTTCAAATATTTCACGTCATTGATGCCCAGAATCATCACTATACGACGCTGCAATAGGTTTTAGTTGCGCCATCTGTTAGGACCCCAATATTCGTAAAAGTCCACAATTATCAATGTGAAATATTACAATGGATAACATTCTGTAACATACCGTAGTCTCAATGGTTGTCACTGTGTAGTTCGTGTGGTCATTGGTGAAATCCCAATATATTTTAATAAGTTGTTCTTAAAATGTCAGATTAAAATAACTGAAAACAATACACATAACTAAAGTGAACTATCATATCAAGTTTACATGGTATCAAATCTATAATAAAAATACTGGTTGATGTGAGCTTTAGTAAGCTGCTAACGTTTCGAAATGTCATTCAAGAAGGATCTTCAATTACTGTTTAGGCCATATTATTTAATTAATATTTTGCTCAGCTTGTCATATTTGATTTCCAAACGAACAACTTCTGTTTGCCAATATGTTTTTGCAGAAGTAGAGTGCGAATTAAATGGCGTGAGTTGATTTAATAATCAATACTTAAAAATAAAAATGGTATAATTATTATTATTTTCTGTTGAGAAAATGATATGAAATAATTGATAATCATTTCTAGAGAGAAACAGAGATTTTGTTTTTTCTGATGATTGTGATAATGATGAGAACAAGAAAAGCTGGAAGTGTCACAATGATAAATTACTTGTCTTCCAGTTTTGTTTATACCAAAGTTGCAAATCTTATTTTGTGGTTCTATGCTGACATACGAATGGGTATTATTTTCGGGATTATCTTCATTTGTAAGTATTATTGATATATATCTGTCCGTTTTCAGATTCTCAATATTCATAGTGAATTATTTACAGTGTGCGGTCTTGTTTTACCTGAACCTACATATCAAGGCCCAGAAAATGTTACTTATTTAAGAGGTGCCAATGGCCTTCAAGATGAATTACAAAGAGACTCAAAAATCATTTGGTTAATTACATTTTACACAGCATGGAATCCCTCATGCGTAAATTTTGCCCCGATATTTTCCCAACTTTCAGCCGAGTAATTAAGAATTTGAATATGAATTGACAGAATCTTAAATTAATTACAATTAATCACACTTTCAATGACATCATTGTTAGATATGCCCTGGAGAATTTTAAATTTGGAAAAGTAGACGTTGGTAGATATCCAGATGCTGCAGCCAAATATCATATCAGTGATGCCAGTACTAGTAAACAGCTCCCAACATTAATACTTTTTAAAGATGGTAAAGAATTCGAACGTCGACCATATGCTGATAGCAAAGGGAAGCTTGTCAAGTTTCTCTTTTCATTGGTATGAGTTTATTTAAATTTATTATAAACATAGCCGAGAACACCCTATACAATTTCATTCACGGCTGTTCTATTGCAGGATAATGTTAAAGCAGCATTTGATGTAAGCAATATCTACAAGTCATGTAAAAACAATCCAATAAAAAAGAAAGAAAAGAAGACAATGAAATCTGAGTAATCTCAGTGAGGAGCGCGTCACCTTGCACAGCGAGTAGTACTATTCGATTATATGTCATACCATCAATAATTTAATTAACATTCTCACCATTTCTAAAAGTACTCCGCCGACAAACAAATGACCAAGCGTATTCGGTGTCAGATTTGAATGAGAATCGTATGTTGGTATCATTAAGAAGCAAAGAAGATACATGTATATTGGATTTTGTGAACATTCATTTTCAATACATCTTGTATTAAAATAATTTTTCCATTACTTTATATATATATATAGATATATATATATATTTTTATTCATTCTTATATATGTATTACTTACTGTACGCTTAAACACAATATTTATGTATTACGAAACGTTTGTCGGGTAGTGGCAGTATATATTACTAGCAAACATCAACGCCATAATATTATGCAATAATCCTAAATGCATTATTAATTATATTCTCATGATATTTCGTTATTTGAACTTATCACACAATTTAATTTATATGTACAGTCATTCAAATGTTTCCGAATTTTACAAGGGTGGCCATAATATTGCAACCTCGCTGTGGGCTGATTCAGGTAGCCATTTTTGATAGGCATTCAAGAGAACTGAAATTAATTAAAATGTTAATCTCGCAATAACGCTCAATTTACGATGTGAATATGGAGTACAGTATGTTTTTGTCATAAATAAAATGAGTAAATGCTTACAGTTGTGATCGTCATACCATACTTCTATCAATCTTTCTTTTGAGAAAACCCCTTTTGATAGTAAAGTATTCGTAATTGCTTCTGTCCGCGGCAGTAATCTACAATAATAGAGTTAATAAAAAAAGTAAATCCAAATCAATATAATATTCAGTGGTGATAGAAAACACATACTTGGCCCAAGATTTGTTGATACTACTCGGTGGTGAAAGTAAAGATGGTACAAAACGTTTCAATTTCGGGCATACCTGTCCATCAAGAAAAAAGTGTGCAAACCACTTAATACCATCAATATTTGTTGGATATTCCAATTCCATTGATGGCAATTCCCATGCTGCTCGTCCAAATGTTCCACTCATGTGACAAAAAACTTTACCCAAACGAACATCGTACCGTGGTGGTGGCTCCACTAAAGGTTCGCTCATATGACATAATGATGAAGCAAATTTTGGCAACCATTCTGGCTCAATAGCCGTCACTCCTCTCATATACATTTTATTTGTATCATATATCTCTTGATACACCACCCATTCAGGTCTCGTCTTTCTCAAAACACTTGATGAATGCATAAAAACAGGATCTTCCATTTCTATTGTTTTGTAAGCGTAACGCCACTTTGTCTTGTCTTCATCACCAGACATCTCTTCTGGTTTCACTTTTTTCGCTACCTGATCTGCCATACCAGCAAGAACTATTTGTCGAAGAAGTTTTGCTTCTACATCTGAAGGCGGTGACATATTCGGATCGATAGCCAATTCTAATTCAGGGATGCTCAATATAATTTCATTTGTCAATTGTTGTCGCAATTTCCGAATTTCTGTAATAGCCTTTGGTCTTAACCCGTTCTCCGTACAAAATTTTCCAATATTTCCTTTCAATCCACTGTACTCGGCTGCACCTACGGCTTTGATAAGTACCATGAGATCACCAAGAAGTAAACTATTTCCATTTCCAGCCCACAGTCGGCGAGTTTGCAACCATTTTGTTTTTACTGTACCCTCACATCCAACTGCTTCCACTAATAATTCTTGAACTGATAATGCTGATACGAGACATATTGTATATTTCAAAAGATTATGCTGTTGTGATATTGCTAACATTTTTCCATACCGAGGAGCTACTGGAAATATTGAAACACTCCTACCAAGAGATGTTGGTTTTGCACTATAAGTTTGATGTTTATGTGACTGTGGTTGTTCGAGAATTCCAAGAATACTGAGACGTTTCTCGGCAGATTTAAGTTGAACCAAATCTGGCGAAGATGGAAATGGAAAATTCACAACTTTGTCAATATTCATTACTTTCATTTGCAATAAAAGGTCGTCAATCGGTTTTCGACGAATTTCCGGCTCGGTAAATTTTTCAAATTTATCATTGAAAACGGCTGAAGAGTAGAGTCGATAACAATGACCAGGTCCCATTCTTCCAGCTCTACCTGCTCGTTGATTTGCTGAAGCTTGACTTGTATAACAAATTCTATATGTACTGACACCAGTAACTTTATCATATATTCTTGTTTTACACCGTCCACTATCAACAACATATTTTACATGAGGAATTGTCAAAGATGTTTCAGCGACATTTGTCGATACTACACAAAGCCGACAACCTTCAGGTACCGCTTCAAACACTTGCGCCTGTTTTTTAGCAGGAAGGAGTGAATACAACGGCAAAACCCAAAGTGGTTGCAAATTCGACATAGTTTTTAACTCGAGTATATCATCATCTCCATCCTCATCCTCATCTAAATTCACTTCACCATCACTAGCATTGCTCTCATCATCAAATAAATCTTCGTGTCCATCATCCGATGGAATTGCTGAATAACTATCGAGATTAATTTTTGGCAGTTCAATTAATGACATCTTCCTTTTTTTCTTTTTACGACAAAGACCATTTCGAACATCAAACTCTTCTTCCAAATCGTCCTCTGCATTTTCATTTATTTTATTAACTTCTCTGTCATTTAATTCAGTATCGTCATCAGCCATTTTAGTCGACATCCACTTTTTCTTTCTATATGGAAACGCTCTACGCAATTTACGAACTGCAGTATTGACTTCATGTTGACCAGTAAGGAAAATAAGAATCCCACCTTCAGGCAATCTCGTGTGTATTTTAGCTGCCTTTCTCACTGCATCTATCACATAATTCTGACTTGTTGTTCTGTTAAAATGTATCGTAACTGGAAACTGTCGAGTTTCAACTTGAATTATTGGCAGTTTAATTTTGAATAATTTGGTGTTATTGATGAAATCATCAACGCGCAACGTCGCCGACATTATTACCAGTTTCAGTGGATCTCCACGTTTAGTCCGAAGTGGCACTATTCGCGACAATAATCCAATGAGAATGTCAGTATATACACTACGTTCGTGTGCTTCATCTAAAATAATGACCGAATATTTTGTCAACAAAAAATCATGTTGAATTTCTTTAAGAAGAACACCATCGGTCATAAATTTTATCTTTGTATCGAGCGTAACATTCCCCTCGAATCGAATTAAATATGATACATCTTTGGCCGTCAAATTCATTTCTTCACAAACTCGCTTGCTCATTGACATTGCTGCCACTCTTCTCGGCTCTGTTACACCGATCATTTTATTTTTAGCATATCCGGACTCATACAAAAATTGTGGTACTTGAGTGGTTTTACCGCTTCCTGTCTCACCAGTTATTATCACAACTGGATTCTCATTTATTGCTTCAATAATACTTTGTTCCTCCGCAAGCACGGGAAGCTTCAATCGGGCTGCTTCAATTTCAGGCTTGCGATTTAACCCAACATAAACAGCAGGTTTTCTCACCGGGTTTTTAAGTAAAACATTTGGCATTGACATATTTTTGTTCAGTGATGTATCTGATATTTGATGGATTGTATTCTGGGATTCGGGCGAAAGTTCAACGCTTTTTTCTACAATCACTTTATCGTTTGACGAGTCACATTCCGATAGAATTCCATTTTTCTCGGCATTATCAGCAATGTTATTAGTTTCATCAGATTCCCCTTCACTAGTACTTGATTCCTGAAAAACATACTACCGTGAGCTAATTAACCAAATATATTACAATAATTAAGTTAGGCTTTTGAATGTACATCAAACCCAATAGTATTTGGATCATGTGATGTCTGTTGTATTGATCCATCCTGTAAAATATCAAGACGCTGTCTCTTACTGCCTCTGATGGCATTTACAACCACTTCTGCTGCCTCTTCATCATTATGTTTTTTCTCTTTGAACTTTGTTCCGGTAGCATTTATTTCTCGAATGTGACGTTTCAAACCTTTTGTTTGAATAGTTGTAATTGTAAGATATTGTTTAAGTTCTTCGTTTGATGCTTGAACTTTTGCTAAATCTTCTAATAGACCTACTCTCTATTAACACAAATAAAAAAATTTTACGAACTCAAATTCCACTCATAATTGTACTTATATTTATTAATATTTACCCGTAATTTTTTTTGTTTCCGTTCCACCACTTTTTCCAATTGTTTTCGATGCTTCTTCGATAATAATCGAACAATTGGGCCTTTTTTTTCCTTAGTTTTTACGTTTCTTTTTTGATTGGGAAGAACTAAAGCATTACAATCGTCATACCACTCCTTTCGATGATCGATATCGATTGCAATCTGCAGAATATAATTTATTACATACACACATATCCTCCTGTTCATAACATAAAAATTTGTCCAGAATGTATTTTGAGTATGTACCTCTCTTGTAGAAACATTATCAATTTCAACTTTAGGCGTATTCCGTGCACGCCAGTTATAACCTTTCTTCACCATTTTTATTTTAACAGTATCTTATACAAATCTATTTCACTATTATGCTAATGAAAATTTATAAAATATTTTACAAACAGACGATAATGTCAGAGTAATGGATGAAAACTTATGACAAATGCATATGCAGTACTGATCAGCACGTGGGTCTATTTTCAATTTTTAAGCTTTTAATCTATTTTTAAGAGAACTAACCATCAAGTCACTGTATATACCTGTAGGCCATTGACGCTCTCCAAGTGGAGCGCAAAAAGAACACATCAGAGATGGCACTTATGTCATTCGGATCGTGGCGTTCTCAAACACATCGCTGGCGACACTACATGAAAACCAAATAAGTGACGCCAAATCAACCAAGCGACCGCCACTGAAAACAAACATCAAGAGAAGGCTAAAACCAGAAAACGCGGCCGTATCGCTCTCACTCTGTACCAGTGTCCTGACACTGCCTATGCTCTCTGTGTTAAGAAAATGTGTCGTACTTGCACGGGCTGTGATTGGCCAAATCACAATTTTTGGTGAAAAATGCTACCAACAACAGAATTTTACTTAATCCCTGCTATTCGTTGCCAATAGTATAAAGACAAATTATTAACACCTATTTTATCAACGGTTGAAAGATCGATATTTTATCATGAATTAATAAGTTTCAATATTAAAGGATTCTATATATTTTCGAAGCGATAATGAAATGTCGTGAATCTACAACGGCAATTGACAGAATTCCACACAATTCATTGTAGATTCACTACGGACATTCGGTATAATATATCTGTGGTACTAAGGCAAAACCCGATATGTCATATGCGATACTGTGTTAACATATCGAGTTTTGCCTTAGTACCACAGGTATATGATATGTAGACATAACTATTGATATAAAAAATTCTTTGATGTACACATACTTTGATAACACTCAAACTTAACAATATCTAATATATAAAATATGTTAGGTTATTTTATGCAATATAAATTAAAAATTTTTTTTTTTTACATCACATTTACATCATACAGGAATAATACATATTCACAGGGAATAATATAAAGATAGGTAAAGTTAATTTTTTTTCTCCTTTGTATCCTAAAGGAATGTCATTGTCATACATTTTCGCTTTTTATATTCACTCTTCAATTGGTAAAAGTACTCCATACTTGTTTGGTGGTATTTTCCATTTCGTTTGTAATTGTACTGCGTGCGGTTTTATTATCAGACTTTCGGACCCACACATTTCAACTAGCGGCCTTGTGAAATGAACACTCAGTCACTAAAATGATGGAAAATATGAGTTGTTTTATGTACAAAACAGAAAAAATATTCATTTTTTTAACTTCACTTACCCGTAGACTTGTAAGTAAAGAAAGTTCACTAATTTTCGGTTGAATCGGATTCTTGTGAGCTCATAAAACCTGAATATAACATGGATCATCAAGACATTTGAATATTGTTTTTATGATATTCATGATTTCAGCATTTTTTTCCATAAATAATCTGCAAGAGAGCAATATCAAATTATAAAAATTGGTACATTTATATATTACGTTAAAGAATATAACGAACCGCTTGTATCATTAGAATATTTTTCAATATTATTTACGATATATATTGTAAGTAAAATAATATTTACCATCGCTACGGCTTTTATTTGGCAACTCCCATTTGCTATGCTGTTTTGGCTTTGTGTGCTGCAGTTACCTCTGCGTTTATAAAACTGTGGTTCATATTTTTGCAGGCTTCTAATATGAATGTTTGGGCAAGCTGTCGCAACATGATGTCCTTCGTCAGATTTCCGTGCTCGGTGCATGTCATCCAATTCATACAGCAGTGAATAAGGATTTGTTCTATGCACAGTTGCTTAATATTTAATAAATGCAACTGAGGCCTGACAACTCGTTTGAAAATGATGTATTCTTGTTGTACAGTTTCTATCAATCGAGATGATGGCTCAGCCGTAGAGTTGGTAAATGTTTCCAAGCATTTTTTACAATTGACCTGCTTGAATATTCCGTTGAATATATTTTCATGTGACGATATTTTTATGTGCCGGAATGTCCGTATCTTCAGGCTCTTCAATATGAATAACATTGTCGATGTTATCTCCATCGTCGAAATGAGCATTTGCATGCTCCACAATGACAGGTCTTGATTGAATATTTGAAGTATCATCTATCGTCAAATAGTAATCTTTTAAATCTGTCAAAATATGGCTTCTGTCGTTCTCGCAGTTTCCACCTATCATGGCTCGTTAGACGATTAATTACAGTAGTCTGCATCTTCGCAACTTTTCGATATCTTATATTCGACTTGTGACATGAACTCTGTTGTGTTCCTATATTTGTCGCCTCATCGATATCTACGATAAAATTATACTTTTAATAAATATTGCATATATTTTATAAAAATAAAAGGCATAAATAAATACAATAAAAAGACGTAAATAAATATGTTACACTCACCCATTGGTTCTGGCAAACCGGTCAATATCTCATTATTGAGTGAAGAATTTCTCTCGTCAAAAATAGTTGGAATAGCATTTTTCTTTATACGTTTAGTTGATCCATCGCGAACTTGAGATGGCGAAAAATGACAGCCGCATACAAATCGAGATGAATTCAAGAATGCCGGTTTCAATTAAAGCAATTTTTCACAGCCAATATTCTGAATCCATTTGTAACATTTAAACACATAATGATAAGTCAAAATGTATTTTATAAATTACTATGTGATTATTGAAAGAGTACGAACCTTTCAATATTTTTTGAAAATACTGTGAGCTGCATTCCGGATTCAAATTTTGCTGATGTCCACAAAATGGAACCGCGCACTTAGAGCGTCGTGACATTTTGAATTTGAATATAGGAGATCTGAAAGAATAGCTTAAAAAGACCTAGAAGAAAAACGATTAAAATATGAACCTGGAAACAAAAAAATAATTAATGTTCATAACCACCTTTTTATAATGTACGCAAGAAAAAAAATATTTACGTTTACTTACCAAATGTTGGGAGATTAATCGATGACGCTGGAAAACACTGCTGTGGCGGTTCCAATTGATTTCTTCTCATAAAACACGCGGTTCACACAGGTAACACAATAATATATACACAAAATAGTGGTGCAGTTGAACTTTCAAATGAACTTTCAAAAAATATTCAAATATGTTAGAAGCTTTAACTATTGTTTTATACAAACACGATGTTTTCGCTCCAACAAAACAAATTCGAATGAGTGATAATTTAAAGGTCCAATTTAAAGGACAACGTATTTAAAGGCTCTATGTGATCAATTTAGGCTTCAGTACGGATACTAGAATTGGGAATTCCTAGGGATACACACCATTTCTTTTGTGTTGAAGAGATTATTTACCTTCATTTTCATACATATAAGGTTGTCAAATATCTCCCTTCCGCCTTTTTGTCTTTTGAATTTCGCGGCTATGTACAAAGCGCTACAGAGCTCGTATCTGGCAATACTATACATAATTTGAAAGGTCTTGACATATCCTTCAAAACGACGCTATGCATGATTAGTTTGGATATTGCGTTCAACAGTTATAGACGTGTAAACATGGAGTTCACTAACGCCGAAATTCGCGCTATTTTAAAGTTTTCCTTCGTTAAAGGCAAATCCGCTAGAGAAACGTTCCGTGAGATTAATGGTGTTTTGGGGGATGGTACTCTATCACTTCGAACCGCGGAGGAATGGTTTCGACGATTCAGAGCCGGTGAAAACGACACCATGGATAAGCCAGCCGGCGGAAGACCTGTGACGACAAATACCGATCAAATCATGAAATACATCTAGTTAGACCGGCATGTGGCATCTCGTGACATCGCCCAGGAGATGGTAGTTAGTCACCAAACCATTTTAAACCATCTGCAGAAGGCTGGATACAAAAAAAAGCTTGATGTTTGGGTGCCGCATGATTTGACGCAAAAAAACCTTCTGGACCGAATCAACGCCTGCGATATGCTGCTGAAACAGAACGAACTCGACCTATTCTTGAAGCGGATGGTAACTGGCGACAAAAAATGGATCACATACGACAATATCAAGCGAAAACGGTCGTGGTCGAAGGCCGGTGAATCGGCCAAGCCGGGATTGACGGCCAGGAAGGTTTTACTGTGGGTTTGGTGGGATTGGAAGGGAATCATCCACTATGAGCTGCTCCCATATGGCCAGACGCTTAATTCTACCATCTACTGCGAACAACTGGACCGCTTGAAGCAGGCGATCGACCAGAAGCGTCCAGAATTGGCCAACAGGAAGGGTGTAGTGTTCCACCAGGACAACGCCAGACCACACACTTCGTTGATGACTCGTCAGAAGCTACGGGAGCTCGGATGGGAGATTTTATCGCATCCACCATATAGCCCGGACATAGCGCCAAGTGATTACCACCTGTTCCTGTCCATGGCGAACGCCCTTGGTGGTGTAAAGTTGAACTCAAAAGAGGCTTGTGAAAAGTGGCTGTCCGAGTTCTTCGCAAATAAGGAGGGGGGCTTCAACGAGGGAGGTATTATGAAGTTGCCGTCTAGATGGAAACAGATTATCGAACAAAACGGCGCATATTTGAACTAAATCCGATCACTGTAACACTTTTTGTAAAGCATTGAATAAAGAGCAAAAAAGCGGAAAGGAGATATTTGACAAGCTAATATAAAGACATCATAACACTATTTGTGTTCAATGAATACATCTAATAATATGTTGTAGTAGTATTCGTAACAATACTATTACTTATACTAATTCAGATTTTCATATTAGAGTAACATGTAAAACTAATATCAAATTATTCACCACACCATCTATTAAATTTTTAAGAATTTAAAGAGTTTATTTATGAGGAATTTACATGAATCTCATATAGAATATGCTGTCTGTGTAAATAAATAAATACAATTAAAAAGTTTTTTTCGACTATGCGCAAACATCTTTTTTTATAATTCTTCTAGATTAAAAATAAATCAACAGAAGAAGCTGTTGAATATAAATGAATAAAATTATCTAACATGCATAAGTAGAAAAACTGGAATTCGGTTTCGATCGAATGAAACAATGAAGGATACATTGAGCAGCAATATTTTGGTACAAATAGGTCATACCTATACTTTAAACATATCCCCATTGGGTTTTTATATACAATACATTCTATTGTATATATTGATTATAGAGCCCATTAAACTATATCATCTGAATAGTTTACCCGGCAAACATGCGAATATTACGATTAACAGTATACTTACGTTGAAAGCGAAATGCGAATTCGGAGCAAAATAAATTTTACAAAATCGGAAAAAGATTTCGCCTATGATGAACATCTATATGATTTGGTAAAAGTAATTATTTTTTTTGGTGTATCTAACCAGATCTTAGAGTTAGATGTCTTTGACATTTAAATACAGACCAAATTCAGCATTGATATATCCAGATCAGGGTCAAAAACCTTTCCACTGGGCACAATAACCCCATATACTCATATACCTATCATTCCATAATAACATGAACATGTAAAATGTAATATGAATGTCTATGACTAAAAACATGCATCCATAGTTATTAATACTTCTCTATTCACTCAGTTGTATCGTAATTACGTGGCAATGAATTAAATACAAAAACTTTGTGAAGAAACTGAAAAAAAACTAAACTTTCGAATTTGTTTATTTATGATGTTAGTTGAAAGGTAAAAATTATAGGCTTCAAATGAATATGTGAGATTCGACACTATTGCATTCTGAGAAATATCATAAAATAAAAAACTTATTCATTTTTGGCAAATCATCTAGATATTTTCTCTTCGGTGAAACGTTCCCCTTATTTTTTCATAAAATTTATTTTATTCCAACTTTACATTTCGCTTGCCATGTGATTATATAATAAATTGTAATATTCACACCTTTGCTATGTACAAAATGCAGATAGTTCAGTTCTATAGGCTCTAGAAAATATATATGTCCTATAGAGTCTACCTAGTATATGAAGACCGCATGGCAATGTGTTTACAGTACAGGTATGATATATTTGTACCACAATTTTGCTGCTCCATTTATTCCTTTATTGTCTTATTCGGTTCAAATAGAATTTCGAATTTTTTCTTTTTACATATGTTTCATTTACATTTATTTACGTTTATATTATTTTTATATTTATTTTTAATATATTAAAATTAGGAAAAAAAATATTTGCCAATTTTCAAATGAAAGTGCTTCATTTTTATTCACTTATGTATGTAGTAGCTTCACGTTAAAAATAATTTTTTGTTCCTTTTCCTTTTTTTTTTTATATTGTAGGACCGAAACCTTTGGGACATTTTATATTTTATATTTTATATTTTACCATTTCTCGAAAATATTTTATTGCAGCGAGGTCTATAAAACTGAACGTGAGGATCCGTACATTCCAGGGATCAGGAAAAGGGTTGATGACGCCAGTAGCTAGTAATTTACTTAGGTTAAGATGAGTCCGAGAGGACCCAAGAGGTCAGTTCTTTTTGACACGCGCGACGAGACGGATGAACAGTCCTACAGTACTTATATTTCCAATCTCCATGCACTTACGGTGTACAATTTGTATTTCAATCTTTGTCCATTTTTTTAAATAAAGAATTCTGTTTTTTTTAAATTAAATTAAAATCAACTCCTTCCTATTCGAACCAATTCCTACATTTTGGGGGCTCGTCCGGGATCTGTTTATCGAATAGCCTCGAGTTATATTGGAAGAAAAAGCAGAATGTCGACGGCAAACAATAACGAAGTGACAAATACAGAAAAAGTGACGGCGGAAGCATTGAGGCAGAAGTTACAACAATTGGGTTTACCTACATACGGTGTGAAAGCAGTTTTGGTGGCCCGGTTAAAGAAGGCTGAACAGTCCGATGCTGTGCGCAAAGACGACGAAGTGCAGCGGACTAGCGACGAAGACGAAAACGAGAATGAGAATGGAAACGACGATGAAAACGACGGCGAAAGTGAGAAGGAGGAAGTACCAAGTAGGAATCACAGAAAATCGAAGAAGCACGTCAATAAAAGGACTCACAAGAAAAAGACGAAGGCCGAGCTGATGGCACAATTGGCAGCTGTGTTCGCTGAAGATTGCTCGGGATCAGAGAGTGACCAGTCTGCATCCGAGGACGAAGAAAACGACAAGACAGTGCAATACGCACCATCAACTCGACCAAGACATCACGCACACCGCACAGAATATTCTCGTTCAGTGATCACCTTTAAAGACGTCGAAGAAGCACTGCAAACGTTCAGTGGAGACAACGGTGAAAATGTGTCACAGTGGTTTGTGAATTTTGAAGAGACCGCAGATATGTGCGAGTGGACAGACCAGCAAAAAGTAATTTATTTGAAAAAATTGTTGCGGGGTTCCGCGAAATTGTTTGTTAGTTATGAGTGCCGTGCAAAGACGTGGAAATCATTTAAAAAATCTCTTATTGAAGAATTTGCAAAGACGGTGAACAGCAAACAAGTACACGAGATGCTGGGTAACGCGAGGAAAAAGAGTGACGAAACGTACCAGGCATACGTATACCGTATGTTGGAAATGGCTAGTCATGTTGAAATAGAGGTTGACGTGAAAATCCAGTATATCATAGCGGGCATAGTGGATGACGAAGCGAATAAATCAGTGTTGTACGGTGCAAAAACTATTAAAGATTTGAGAGAGAGATTCTCACAGTACGAGATGCTGAAAAAAAATGCAAAGACCAAGCCGAATGCCAAATCTACAAGAGACGACAAGGGAAAAAAACAGTCTAAAGAGCAAGATACAAGTCGATCAAAACGGTGTTATAATTGCGGTAATAAAGATCATATGAGCGCTGAGTGTCCCGATAAGACGAAAGGACCTAAATGCTTTAAATGTGGTGATTTCGGGCACGTAGCGACCAAGTGCGGGAAAAGTAATAAGAGCAGTGAAAAACCAAGGTGTGACGCAATAGGGTCCAGCGATAAAAAAATCTACAAGACGATGGAGGTCATGGGGAAAAAATTGACAGGTATCATCGATACGGGTAGTGATCTAAACCTGGTTCGAGCTAGTGTGTATGTGAAGCTTGGAGCACCCGATCTGAGTGAAAAGACTGTTAAGTTTGACGGTGTTGACGCGACTGACCAGCAAACGTTAGGGCGCTTTCAGGCGGGCATAATAATCGATCAGATAAGATTTATGTTTGATTTTGACGTGGTGCCGGACCAATTTTTAGGCCACGATATTCTCATCGGTGGAGAACTATCAGAACACGCGGAAGTTCGCGTGCGTAATAAGCGGGCAGTTTTGACTAAGTTCGAGACAGTGGACGCACGTAACAGTTGTGTGAATAGTGAGTGGAGTGAAGTGCTGAACATTAACGTGTGTGGAAAGTCAAATGTCGAGTATGATGTGTCCATACAACACGTGAAAGATCCAGCCATCAAGGCTGAGTTAAAAGAATTAGTGGAAGGTTACGTACCGTTAAAAACAAAAGACACAGGTGTAAAAATGCGTATTCTGCTGCAAGATGATCAGCCGGTATTCCAAAACCCTCGGCGACTGTCAGCACAACAGAGACAACAAGTAAATGAGATGATTGACGACTGGGTGCAGCAAGGTATTGTAAGACCAAGTGTGAGCGAGTTCGCGAGTCCTATAGTACTAGTAGAAAAGAAGGATGGTCGAGCGAGATTATGTGTCGATTATCGCCGCCTAAACCAAAAGATCATTAAAGACCGTAATCCTTTACCATTGATAGAGGATCAATTAGACCGGTTACAAAACGCACGTATGTATTCAACTCTTGACCTCAAGGACGGATTTCTCCAGGTGCCGGTAGAAGAAGAGAGCACGAAATACACAGCTTTCATAGTGCCAGACGGGCATTATGAGTTCTTGCGAGTTCCGTTTGGACTTTGTAATTCGCCGGCGGTGTTCCAGAGACATGTTCGGGCAGTATTTCGCCAGTTGATCGCGAATGGCACCGTCCTGTCATATTTAGACGATCTAATTATTCCCGCCGAGAATCCCAGGGAGTCGCTGGATAAATTGAGAACTGTTTTGAAAGTCTCGAGCGAGTATGGGTTAATAATTAACTGGAAAAAATGTGAGCTAATGGTGGAAAAGGTTAACTATTTGGGGTACGTGGTAGAAGCAGGACAGATACGACCGTCACCTAAAAAGATAACAGCTGTAGCCAACTTCCCAATACCAGCCACAGTAAAGCAAGTACAAAGCTTCCTCGGGTTAGCCGGTTATTTTCGCAAATTCATACCTCAATTTGCTTTACACGCGAGACCATTGTCACAATTGTTAAAGAAAGAGGTGAGGTTTGAATTCGGTGAAGATCAAAAAATTGCGTTTGAACAGTTAAAGGCATTCTTGGTAGAAAATCCGGTTTTGAAGTTATATCAACCTGGTGCAGAGACAGAGTTACACACGGACGCTTGCATGGACGGCTTAGGCGCAATGCTGTTACAAAGAGACACAGAAGACGGCAAATTTCATCCCGTATATTACGCCAGATGGAAAACGACGCCTACAGAAGCGAAATACATTAGTTATGAATTAGAAATGTTGGCAGTGGTTAAAGCTTTAAGAAAATTCCGAGTGTATTTACTCAATATTCCTTTTAAGATAGTCACCGACTGCAATGCTTTCGTTTGGTCCATGAAAAAGAAAGACTTGTGTCTGAGGGTTTCACACTGGGCCTTGTTGATCGGACAATTCAACTATATAATCGAACATCGCCCAGGCACCTCGATGCGTCACGTAGACGCACTCAGTAGAAATGCAGTGAGTGTTTGTTTTGTGCGCGAAAGTAGAGACGGATTAATTGAAAGAGTGAAAAGGGCACAAAGCGAGGACCCTGAGTTGGCAAGAGTGTTTATGGCTTTGAAAGCGGGACAGAATAGTGACTTCACATTGTCAAAAGGTGGAGTGTTGTATCGCGAGCTGAATGGCGAAGAATTGATGGTTATACCTAGTTTAATGCAGTTTGACATAATTAAAGAAGCGCACGAAAAAGGACATTTTGGTCGCGATAAGACTGAATCGATGATAAGACGGGAATTCTGGTTTCCGAACATGCGCGATAAAATACTAAAAGTAATAAATAACTGTGTGAAATGTGTATTAGTCGATAAGAAGCAAGGTAAAAACGAGGGATTTCTGAATCCCATTGATAAAAAAGCGACACCGTTAGATACTTACCATGTCGATCACTTAGGCCCCATGCCTTCAACGAGGAAAGCATATAACCATGTGTTTGTTGTAGTGGATGCCTTTACAAAATTCGTTTGGCTCTACCCAACCAAGTCAACGACCGCGGAAGAAACAGTCAACAAATTGAAGACTCAAGCAATAACGTTCGGGAACCCAAGACGTATTGTGTCAGATAGAGGAACCGCGTTTACGTCCAATTTATTCAAGGACTACTGCGACACAGAGAACATAGAACACGTGCTGATTACCACAGGAGTACCGCGAGCAAACGGCCAGGTGGAAAGAATGAATAGAGTGATTATCCCGGTGTTAGCCAAGTTATCAATTGACAATCCAATGGAATGGTGGAAATATGTCGGTGTAGTACAGCGGCTCCTGAATTCAACAGTCAATCGAAGCATCAAGAAGACACCATTCGAACTATTGATAGGCGAAAAGATGAAGCTTGGTGGAGAACAGCAGCTCAAACAAGTCGTCGAAGAAGAATTAATTGCGGTCTTCGAGACTGATCGTTCTGCTCTACGAGAAGAAGCGCGAAATAACATCCTAAAGATGGAAGAAGAGAATATAAGATCTTTCAATAAAAAGAGAAAGAAGGCGAATAAATATGTGGTTGGTGATGTCGTAGCCATCCAACGGACCCAGTTTGGGTCAGGGTTAAAGTTGTACCCGAAGTTCTTGGGCCCATACAAAATTGTTGCAACAAAACCAAACGACCGATATGAGGTCGAGAAGATTGCACACCATCAAGGACCCTTGCACACTACCACTGCAGCCGATTATATGAAACGTTGGGCGCATACTCACGATTACGATCTCAGTGCGAAAGATGAGGATGAGGTCGATTTTGAGACAGTCGACGACCAGGGGCACGGTCGACCCATAGGAAAAAATGAAGAATGACCAAACGGGTATCGAGGCGATACCAAAACAGAATGGCCGGAATGTAGTAGCTTCACGTTAAAAATAATTTTTTGTTCCTTTTCCTTTTTTTTTTTTATATTGTAGGACCGAAACCTTTGGGACATTTTATATTTTATATTTTATATTTTACCATTTCTCGAAATTATTTTATTGCAGCGAGGTCTATAAAACTGAACGTGAGGATCCGTACATTCCAGGGATCAGGAAAAGGGTTGATGACGCCAGCAGCTAGTAATTTACCTAGGTTAAGATGACTCCGAGAGGACCCAAGAGGTCAGTTCTTTTTGACACGCGCGACGAGACGGATGAACAGTCCTACAGTACTTATATTTCCAATCTCCATGCACTTACGGTGTACAATTTGTATTTCAATCTTTGTCCATTTTTTTAAATAAAGAATTCTGTTTTTTTTTAAATTAAATTAAAATCAACTCCTTCCTATTCGAACCAATTCCTACATGTATGCATATAACGTAATCTATATGATGTTTATGATTCATTATAAATAAATCTTCATCCGCCGTTAAATAGTGCTGAAAAATCTGGAAACAAATATATGCGTCAAATT
>CAJUYH010000514.1:0-64473 GCA_910591685.1 Galerucella tenella | reverse complement strand
TGTTTCCCGTGGCGCGCGCGATCAACGACGATCAGCAATCTAAGCGGGGTTCGCTTGTCTAATTTGAAACCGGAGAGATGCCAGTTATTTTATATCATACACTCCTTCGACGCCGGATATTTCATCATACGAACAATCACCACAAGTATGGGAAATTTTATAATGATAAACTTTGTGAATGTCGAATATTTGTTATACATTGTGAAAAAAAACGATAGGGCAAAAATTTGTATATTATCGAAATCGGATGCTATAAACATATAGTGTATTTATGTATTTTGTGCAAGAAAATGATATAAATCACTGTTGATATGCGACTGATTATAATCTAATATTATTAACAATATCAATCCAATAGATGTATTTTTATGGTGTAGAAACTATTGAAGAAATTATCATGGGATATTTTATTATAATGATGCATTGAAATTATTTGCGATTTATATTTTTGTATGAGTGAAATGAATATTGATATATTGGGAAATTAAAACTACTTCTGTATACTCGTACAGTAGTGGTTGGTGATTTATACTGTACACACATATCCACACATTGTATTCCCTAGCTGGTGTATATATACATACTGAATTCGATTACTGGACAGTGTACATATACTGGTCCGCCATTCGACCATTTCGACTCTAAAGCTTAATCGAGATTTCTCACTCTATCTATAACTTTGTGTATCTTTCCACCGTATTCTCTTGTCTTTACTGCGAATTTTCGATTGCGAACCGCCCAACGTAATGACGATCTCTCGACTCTATATAAATGTATCTATATACATATATATATATATATATATATATATATATATATATGCGGTCTCTAAACGTATATACTCAATGTACTTGCCCAAGTTTGATGCTCTTGTCCGGCTTCACGGTCCACGCTCATTCATTTGTCCTCTGTATCAACATCTCTGTTCAATACCATAATTGAGAACTTTGATTGATTGTTTGTTCAACAGTTCTTCTTCCCAATCAAACATTTTTTCAAAAATGTTTTTAGCAATTGTTGCAACACAATGAATAATGCAAATAATATTCTCATCTTTTCAACTCTTATTGTTTTGACGTTCAATTGAATTTTTATACCGTAATATTTATTTAATTCAATTAATTTCAATCTGAAAATTGCATTTAGATATGTCGAGTGAATTTTCAATGCCTGATTAATATAGCAGGAACATTTTTCTTTCTATTTTCTACAGCTTCTATATATATATATCATTAAACTCTACATACAGAGAGGTGTAGCCAGACGTATAAGCGGATTGGTATAATGCGAGTGAATGTAGAAATATACAAATGGAAAATTTGAGATCACCTTGATTGAGATGTGCGGAGTCTCAGCGACAGGTGACAGAGTTTCCATCAGACGTCTATAAATTATTTTCATTATCGATATATACATATATATATGTATATATATTTGGGGTATATATCTATGTAAATTAATATATGCAAAATAAGCTACAGTTTATGTGGTATTTTCGTTCATTTACAGAGACGAACGACCATCACGAAACCCATCATGCCGATGCAATCAACATTCTCATTGTAATGGAACTCATCGTAACTTCGCTCATCGTCTACCTCCTTCGCATTTATTCTATTATCCAATAGCTCATTCAATCATCATGATGCTCACACCATTAGAACTAAAATGTCCAAAACTAAATTAATTTTATTATTGTATTGTATCGAGAATTTTTATCAATTCAACTAATCACCTCTTTTTATATAATTGTACGCAAAAAGATCAAGTGAAAATGTGACTTGTACAATCGCTTGGACAATTAATAATTCATAAAGTAAAATATTTAGATATATTTATATATATGTGGGTAAGGGATTGGTAGAGTGAATTTAAATATATATAACTGAGTATAGTACGGGCACTGGACAAATAGTACTATATATGGGCAAAAGTGATGCTCGTGCTTTTAAAAATTTCACAGTGAATTTTATTTTTTCGGATTGTATCCGAAGTGATTCGGCGAAATCCTCGACAAGGCGGGTGTGCAAGCGAACAAATAAAAAGATCACTAACAGCGAGCAGACATTTACGCGATGCATACACATACGGCGCACTAAAGTGCCACAGAGTGTTTCGTCGTGTTTTCACTAATCGATACGTTAATCTCTCGACCTCTCATCCCTTGAGCTGCCCTCGATTCGATTCACTTCACCCGTCGTTGGCTATTATCGTGTTGCGACAGAATATTTTTCGTGTCGAATAAAAGCGAAATGTTGAGATGAAATCTCTTGTCATTCACCTCTTTGCATTCTTTTTCCTCTCATTCGCTCGTATCACTTCTCCATATTGCATGAAATATATTTTATGCATTTGCGTTTATATGATAATAAAGTGAAAAAATCATTTTACCTCTGACTTTGAAATGTTATAACAAATATTTTATCCAACTGTCAATTAATAATATGATAAATTGCACAACTGGGTGTCCTGGAAAAAATGCTCGCATTTTTATTCTTTTTTATTCTTTATAAATGTTTAATTCGTGATATATTTCAAATCTATCAACGAATACTATTTTACAATATTGAAAAAAATATATTTATACTTATATTATTTGCATTTGTATTTATAGTTGATTGTTTGATAATTGTTTGTTGAGTATGTTTTTGGATATTGAGATGAATTGAAAAATGTCGAAAGTGTATTTGAATGATTAAAATATATATAAAGAGGGACACGATGAAATTGGATTTTTTGGAAATTATTTACAGCCACGTCGCGCGGCGATTTCTTGGTGCGTGTTCCGGAAGAGATGATACTCATTTTCCCGGCCGTTGACTCTGAATAGCACAAAACTGCTATTGCTACTGGTAATAGAAGACTGTAGGATTTCCCCTCGAAACATACCAAAATAAATAAACTTGAATAAAAAAAAATAAAAAAAAGAGGAAGAAAGCAAATATTCGAGATCAATTTGTAGGTAATAAAAACAAAAAAAAAATAACTTAGTCTGCTCAGCGTACAGTAAAGTTCATAGCAATGCGGGAAATATGCGAAAAGCAAGAGAAAGAAATTGGAGAAGATGAACAGAAAAAGTAGAAAAAAAAATTGAAATGTATTTATAGAGATGAAAAATTATATAGAGGGATATTATATATACCTATATGTATATACATAGAATGGTGAAAGTGTCAAGGAGAGAAAAAGTGCAGGGTAAGAAGAAATTGTGCAGTGTTTATAGAAATTATATAGAATTAAAATGGTTCGTACTGTCACTAATAAAGTCAATAACTCCATCAGCATAACACTGAATGAGTGGTTGAACGCTGCTTCAATTGGAGTACTGCTTGTAACAAACATATAATCTACTTATATTAAGAAGTAATGGGTCAATTGTCGGAGGGAAGTAAAGTTAAATTCCAACCGGAAACCAATACATAACTTTGTCAACTGTATATATCACTATGAGCACTCACTTCTACTTCACTGATGATATAGGTACCTATGCATTCCGCAATAATGGAATAATATTTAAAGTGGTGAATTCTACGTTTATATTGTAGTTACTTTTTGTAATTTATAAGTGCGTGCAAAAACACTTTGATCTTCGGTCACTTAAAAATATTACTTGAATTGAAAATTCAAGACTCTCATTATTTTCACAAAACTTTTCCAATATCGTCTATCAAAGTAATAAAGAAATATTCCATATCTTCCTTTTAATTTAAAAACAATTAATTTGTCGAATCACACTTGACAATACTTTTATGAGAAATGTAAGATGTATTTGATGTCGGAAAATAATAAGAAATATTGTTGATCACAAAAGAACAAAAGTTGGTAGAAATCGCGAGAGGAGACAAATAAATGAGAAGAAGAAAACGAACAACGTGAAATAAATGAAATTACTTTTTGAATGAATACAAATTCTTCGCTTTTCATCTTTTATACTCAAGAGCATTGTATACATATATCTATATATAAGATATAGACAGCTTGTATACTGTTGTTCTCATCTCTCGCATAGTATTACTCTAATGTTCGCTTTGGTTTGGAGTTTGGCTACGCCAAACCGCATGTTTGTGGTCTTGTTGTCTCTGGGATTCTGGCGTAAACTCTATGAACGTTCTATACATCGACACTTAGCTTTTCAAATTCTGTTGATTGTACATTTTACCAACATAACCCCTTTGGATAACCTTCAAATAAATATAACATATAATGTAATGAATTACAGATATATTTTGCTCTTTATAAATTGATTAAAAGTGTCAGAAAGTAAATACAACAAAGTTTATAAAATATATATAAAGAAAAATTGTTTATATATATATATATATATATATATATACCATCTTTAATATTTGTAAACAGCAAACCCGTTCATCTTTATGACGTGTAACATCATAATAATATAACTCACGACAAACTACCCTTCAGTTCATTAGCTGTTCCTGTCGGATGCTAAGAGAGTTGATCTGAGATAATGAAGCTTTCTTGAGAGTCAACGACAACAACAACAGCAATTATAATAATTGTATAACGGTTTCAAGCTCAATATATCATTGATATCTTATAAATAATGTATAAGATAAATAAAATTATTTATTCATGTATATAAATACAAAATATTGTCATTTATCAATTAATTTTTTTTATATTGAATTCAAACTGATGTAGGTATATTTAAAAATTTTAAATATGAAAACGATTATGTATGAAATAATACGACGAATTGGGGCAATGGTTCCATCGAGGCTTTAAAACATAATCGAATACGAGCATAGAGTTGAAATACATTTTCTTATCTAGCATCTTCAACTTCTCCCTGGAGTCGTATTCCTTCAGCCATATCGACCCTCGAGCCAATCTCCTCGCGTTACGCGACCACAACTCAGGGCCACGGTATCGGAATAATACCGGTAAATCGAGAAATCTCCTTTTAAAGTCCGGCTTACCCATCCAGTTATGGGCGAACAAAGATCCACATTTTTCCACTGCTTTACAAAAGTATATACGACATTCACAATGTAAAAATTTGCATTTCTGAAGAGTCTTTTGGTGTTGTGATTTCGTCCGCCATTGGATCTACTCAAGTGCCTACATATCCTGAACACATGTGTGTATGTTTATGTATGGATGACATGTGAAATTGCTTGCAATCTACTACTATTTTTTTTCTTTCTGTATTGTGTACAACTCAATGCATTATTCAAATCACCATAAATACATCTATATATATGTAGTAAAAGATTAAATCATTGTTTGTTGTATATAAATATACACAGATAAGATATATATGTACATACAGGTATACGAGATATCCAGCAAATAATTGCCGAGTGATAATGATACTATTCTCTGTCAAGTGTGAGGGAGAGAGTTAAGTGCGTGTTTACCTACTATAATCCCTTGTGGATCGTTAAAGGAAGACCAAAAGGCACAATAAGGGTAGGTACTAATATATATATAGCTATATCATAAACAAATAGGAGATTACACCAAGAGGAGATTAATGCAGCAATACAGTGTTTCTTGTTAGCAAATTATTTCTATATGTAATAGTTTTATAAATTTTATATTCGAAAGCTATTGAATGAATATTATTTTACGTATGGTTTGAAAGTATTGTTCAATGTCATTCGCTCTTTCTCACTCTCTTTCCCATTCTTTTTATTCATGGCAAGTGAACAGATATATATATATATATATATATATATATTTATGAAACAGATGGAAAAGCAGTGAGAATACGAGAATAAGTAACGTCTTTCAACTCGTGTGCGATTTCGACTTTTGGCCGATTTTTCGGGTCGAAATTCGGCAAACGACGCCGTGACTACTTTTCGCATCAGTACGACGACATATACAAGTTGGCTTGATGCCAGACGATGCCAATTCAATCTTCTTTCCACTGCGACTGTGGAATTTTTACTGGCCGGTGATCTTTTGAATTTTCGTCTTTTTTTTTTTATTTATATTTTTTTTCAGTCAAGTTATCTCTCAGCGAGCGACTGCACCATCACACTGAAGGGTGATGCAAGATCTTTGATATACTTATGCCACTGGACCTTCTATATTTTATTTATTTATTTATTTTTTTTATTTTATTTCACCTTGATGTTCAACTTCATTTCACTGCAAACAAATGAAGACTGCATGTCTGTAAATACTTTGTTTGTATATTCCAATGTGAAAAAGAACTGTGTCAATATACTGAAAAACACGTAGAATCGAATTTACTATATATTTAATTTGACTTAATATATATGTAATAATAGTGTAGTGTACACTGTAGTGCATTATAATTATGATCATTGTTCTACGTATATATAAATTACATATTTCATCTTTGAATTTATGCATGACTATTTTAATATAAATATGAATAAGACAATATTAAATTTTACCGAATGTCCCTGGCAAATAGACATATTTACTATATATGTATTTATATGTCTCGTTTATTTCATATATATATCTTCAATCTCTTTGCTTTTGTCGTTCCTTTCGTTGAAATCTTTATGACGATTTTAATGAATGCCGCACCAATGAATTACATTCACTAAAGCATCATACTAACTATACAGTGATTCAACATGGCGTAAATAATATTTCTGAGAGTATTCACAACGAGGTATCTAAAGATGCAGAACCTACCCACTTGACAAACTGGCAGAGTGTGCAAGAACAATAGTCTAGAGCATGTAGTGCATACCAAACCCTCGCATATATAACACATACATTTGATGAGGTGTGGTCATGTTTTATCACGTCAATGGTACATTCAACATTGAAGTTCTAACATAATATATTATATTGAAATAATTTTTTGCAAAATTTTAATTGCGTTTTTTTTTTTCACTTTTCCTCTATCGCTCAGTGTATTTTCTCGATTATATTGAATTACGTTGCGCAAAAATTTACAATCACTCACTTTATATGTCCCGAGGTCCTTTACGCTGCAAGCCAATTTGATGTTTCGTCCTGCTGGTACAGTTGTGTTTCCAATTTCCTCAACGAATTCTGGCTCCATTGTGGTACTCACTGAAATAAAAATATAACATTATAAAATGGAAATTTTACTGGAATATTGCTTTTATATATAGCCATAGGATATTGATATGAATTTTTCAAATAGCAAATTGACACGCAATGCAACTAGTGAAATGAGTGTGCCAAATGAATCATACATTTTTGTTTTATTTCAAACATTTTTATATCATGTAGTCGTGTCGAGTACGAGTGACTTTTAAAGTCAATTGAAGTGTCTCGAGTTGGCACCAAAGTGCGGGTAAGTTACTTGAAAATTCTCTTTGGGCCAATGCCATACCGAATTTTAGTCGAGGCAGCAAAAAAAAAAAAAAAAAAAAAGAACATGCGGTAACGAGACACGCGCGACAAAGTGTGCATATATACATGCCGATTTACTCATCTAAATTATGTGAAATTCCCCACTACAAAAAATAGACTTTTATATTTTCACATCATTTGTGATAGACTATTATAGTTTTTACTTTTCTTACATACATATGTATATATGTATATATTGTTACCAAGTGCGTTTAATAGACATAATAGAAAGTACACGAGTTCCCATTAAAATTTTACTAATTCTCCACTTCCTTAATGCGGAAACATAAAATGAATTTTTGCACTAAGCGACTGGTTGGCATATTTATAAATGTATATGCGTATATAACGGACCAAAGTCGAAGTTTGGTCTGTATTGTGGAGCTGGTAAGAGCTCGAAAAGTAGAAAAGAACAGGAAAAAAAAAAAAACTAAAATAAAAAAATAAAGAAAAGAAACACAAAAAAAAAATAATAAAAAAAAGAGTGAAAGAAACGAAAGTCTGAGAAGAAGCACAGTAGAAAGAAGACAGTATGAACGACGAGGGCGGCGAGCTTTTTGTCGGCGCGCCGGCACGGAAAATTGCTGACTACTTGGCCTAACCACTAGCGCATAGAGATATATTATTTATATGCACAGAATAGTTTATATTTCTTTATTCAAGTTGTATATGTATGTATACATGAATACATGAAGAAACGATGAAAAATTTTTCATACACCGCGTACAATATTACTCGTGAAAATACTTTGATTTATTTAATTTTTCTATTTGCGTTTTTATGCGAATGAGAATAATACATGTTTGAGATTCATTGTTTATTTATATATCAGCGAATTTCGCGCACAGACATTGAGGTCGGTTGACTTAGAATAGTAACAGGGAATGAAATGAAAAAAAAAAGGCCAGTTATACTCTTCTATATATGTATGTATGTATGGATTCAATTTATCGATAGTACCTACCGATAAATGTGTGTATGTAGACTGGAATAAAAGTCGATATAGCACATTTAGTGGAATAAGGCAGGTCTCGTAATTGTTTTCCAACGGAATTTTTATTAAATTGTATATATACCGACGATAGTTATCAGTGTGGTCATGATTCCTGGCACAGGAAACTGGGCGATTGCAGCAAACTGGTGGAATTCATCAGAAATGCATAGTGCCTCGGTGCACATCGACGCCAAAATCGAAAAGTCCCTCGATTTGGTCTCTGGCCTGCGCGACAGAGTTGGAACGAAATCCAAGATAAGACGCCGGATATATAGACTTTATCTGGATTACTGCTACCGTGTATTTTCCACCGATGCGTTTTCATTCTTTTTATTTTTTCCCAACGACATATACTACCACCAACCCTCTCATGTGTGCAATAGCGCTCTTTACGCCATGCTTCTCCTCCATTTTATTCGTTTTTTTTTTTCACCTCGGTGAACGGTAGCGATAGAGAATGCACTTTCGAATTGTGTGAATGGACGCATGTGCTCACATTTCCAGAGATTTAATGCCAAAGACGTTTTATTTTTTCAAGTATAGTAGATAGACATACATTTGGATAAGTGTAGGATTAAATCTATATATTATAAAGTAGTATATAGACATTAATGCATACGGTCAAGTTGATTTCACTAAAGTATGGTCCATAAAAATAGAAACATATGTATAGGAAGTTGTGCCTGTTAAATGCCAAAAAGTCTGAAGTATATTGATGAAAAAAAGAAGAGTAGCAGCGTTCATCTATATCGATATCACTTTTCGTCCACTTTCTCTTTCACTCACTCGATATATGTACACTCCTATATATATATATATATATATATATATATAGATGTAGTATAAGACTGGTGTCGTAAAAACTACGATGGGGGAGTTAGTGAGATAAAGCGCAAGAGCTTCTTGGACCTTCTCCGTTCATCCATGTATTCGTTATTCATTTATAACTTGCAAAACCAATATCAACCAAATATGTTCTACCACATTTGATAAATTGTTCGTTTATATTTATTTCCTTATTTTTATATGTATACATGCACATATATAATAGCGTATACACATATAGAACAATATGTACATATTGAATTAAATTATTCTTTTTTCTAATCTAATTGATTTATATTATATATATAATCCATTTTCATTCCGTCGTGAGTCTAATAAATATGATCAAATTTCATTGAACTTTGTAACTGGAGGTCGTTTTCGTATTTGTTGTTCATAAATGAAATTGGAAAGATACGATGTTGGGGATCAGATAGCAAATATATCCTGCAGATAGTTTTCATATGAATATCGTTATTCTTTCTATTTTTATTTTCTTCTACTCTATACATAGACTATTTGTCTTTTTGTCGTCAAGAAATAAAACCACGCTATCGCAGTCTCATTTCACAATGTACCCCAGATATATTTACAGCCGCAGTTATAACTGATATATATTTTCGATTAAATAATATTGAAAATTGGCTCGAGATAAATGTATTCTTTATCTTAACGTTAGTATATATAAAGCGGTAGACTATTATGTAGATATTCGCATATATTAGTATTTCCATTTCTTTTATAAATATATATGCTATGTGTATATATATTTTTTTTTGGGCATTTTAGAGCTGTGTTATACCAATATAATATGCGCGTCTCGTAACCTAAACTAGATCCAGATTTTTTTCTTTTCTTTTCTCCTTTTTATTATTTTCTTCTTTTTTTTTTGCTAACCTACGTTACTATATACCAAACGCTTGCGCTTATTCTGTACCTTATCAAGTTGAATCTCATAAATTTTCCGTGTAAAGTGCGATTAAGCTACGCTACCTCACCTAACCTCTGCAGACGCGCATCTTTTCATTCTTCCTTCTTTCTTTGTGCACCTTACTCTTTCACTCCGTCCTTCTTACTTATGCACGTATCTATATACCGGTCCAATCTAAGTATTCAAATGAGCAAACCGACGTGCACTCTATGCCTGTGTAGTACTTCCTATATCTTTTTACAATCGCACGATATAATACCTATGCATAGATATATACTCATCGACTTTTGTCTTGTCTCTCGTCGCGCCCCACCTCGTTAGATAATTCAAGTCAAGGCAGGAGACGTTGAGAGAATAACGATCTTTATATTGTATGAAGACACACTATATATATATATATGTGCATGTATATAGGGTTTGAGAAACCGAATGAGAATCAAAATGAACAGAAATCAAAAAGATGTATGAAAATATGTCAGTTTTGCATTTACGACAATTGTAAAATTATTTTTGATTGGATTATTGTAATATTTTACATTGGAATAAGATAAAAAAAATGTGGATAAAGTATAAAATTATTCAAGAATTAATGGAATTCGTGTGTGCATTTTACTTGTCTGTTACTTGTGAATACCAGATCTTCATTCATCGATGTGGAAAGGAACACTCTGCATTTTTGTAGGTGGAGGATCAAAGGATTGGATCAAACAAAAGGAGTCGAGTGAATTTAATCGGAATGATATATATCCAACGTCTATCAAACTTCATTTTGGCTAGCGCGACTTTTACTAGATCTACACTTCTATGGTTCATATAAATGTATGAGGCTGTGGCGCACATGAAGAATGCGATGATTTTTATATTTTTTTCATTTTTTTCCTCCCCTCATTTTCATTTTGTCTTTTTATTCAAGAGTCATAGGAATATTTTTATTGGATCTCTGTCCCATAATTTGTTTAAGGGTCATTGATATCATTGTATGAAAAATTTTTAATGTATATTTTTATTTATACTGAAATCGCATTTCACATTTGAATATTTGAAATACATTTGATCTCGTGTATGAGCTGATAAAAAAAGTTCTTGGCGCGACAATTGTGAATAAACAATTGCACATGACTGCATTTATTATCCGTGGCATACACTGGCGCGCATTATTTGTTCACCAACACAAAATACCGTCACGAGAGTATAGAATAAGGAGAGAGCAGTATATACAGGGACAAAAAAACGAATGAATGGATGCCATTAAGTTTCGTTACAGCCCGTTGAAATTCTCGGTACATGTTGACGCGTGCCGGCGTATTAACGGCGTCATTTGGGGAATTACGATCGCTCGTATAAACGGGGATTGCTTGTACATTTATTGAGACTTGTCGTGCGTCGTTGTCGTCATCGTCGTCGTCGTCCTCACTGGTAAAACTATCATTAAACATAAAATCACTATTATTTATTTTGAAGACGAACGGGTTTTTTCTTCTTCGCTAATTTGCACCGTAACAACTTTTCAAATATTTATTTTTTTCCTCGCAAAACAATACGTTTAATAGTTTTATATTTAATACATTTAATTGTCATTGCCATTAAAATTCGAAATTGTATAAAGTTAGAGACAAACAAACGATTATAACGAATAAATAAGAAGAGAGTACACGTCGTTTTGTGGCAAAAGAAAATGTTAAAACAGCGCACGAAATGAAGGATAAAAAAAAAAATTGGTGCCCGAATAGTTTGGGATAGAAGGGAAATGGCAATGGAAAAGCGAAGAGCGAGAGATAACGGATTTCCAGTTTGTTTTCTGGTCACATATTTGTAAAGTACCCCAGGCCCGGACGCTCTATTCATTTCTGTCCAGCCGCGTGCACGCCACCAGCGGCTACACTATTGCCTCAGGGATCTCAACTAGAGCGGTCGCATAAATTCTGCCCGCGCACCATATAAAAAGGGAGTAAGAGTAGAAAATAACCGAGGGATGAGAGAAGATGGAGAGAAAACAAACGATGAACAACGACGCAAGATGCGAGACATGCAAAATACACAAGTATATATATATAAGATATAGATCCGTCAGTGGATCGCCACAAAAAAGATTTCTAGCATCCAATGTTGAATAATATTTTCGTCTGTTATCGCCTTCAATTGTCTGTCACCATGAAAACAAATAGAAAATAATTCCATCAGACGATATATAAATCCCATGTATTTTCTAATTTGATTAATATATACGCAAAGTTTCTCAAATATCAAGTGCCAAGATGAAGCATTTATATAGCAACGCCACGAAGTTTTCATTTTCTCTGTCAAGTGGAGAAATTCACCCTCGGCAAACCTATATATATATACACTACTTACGTAGTATAAAGCTCAATGGATGATGTTTTGTGCCCGCACACACTTACTCAAAAGCATATATATGATACGGGATTCGTTCTCCTCGCTATACAAGATGTTCACTGTGTGCAAACTCCTGTTCATTCTTCCGCACGAAGTGAGCATAAGAGTATAGTTTTGTTTTTAGCGTCATGTTCAAATTGGTATTTTCCCTTTAACTAAAGAATCAGAAGTCCTCGATTGTTTTCACGGTGGCAGGCATATATCCCAACATTCTACTCCGCTTGCCTACACACACACACACACACACACAATTCCCAAAAGAACTTGTAAACCTGAAGAAGCAATATTGGGTTGGTGGCGACGCAAGCTGCCGAGCCACAATTCATTATACGAAAATCGATTCTATCGTTTATATATATATATATATATGGCAATAGTGGCTGATTGGAATTGGTCATTCGGTTTCTGACCAAATGACCAGCTCCCGTTGTCTCGCCAGTCGGTCGTGGGCGCGCGCTCGCCGTAACTCCTATGCCAAATTTACATTCCAAAACGACAAGAATTTCACATATTTCTTAACTTGGTTACTGTTTGGCAACACATACATATATATTTTCTTATCAATATCACACTCGCCATAAATATATATCCAGATCAGTTGACAAATTGCTCATAGCTATATAGACATTTTGCCTATTATTTATCTGTCATTCTTCGAAAGTTATCTAAATTAGTTCACATTATTTTTTATTATAATTTCATTATCCACAATAATTTGTATCACAATACTTTTTATGCTACAGACACACACACACACACATGAGTGTATATACTCGACTGTGAAACACCCATACGTGTTTATCCGACCCCTCTATCATAACTCATGTGTCTTCCGCGCAAACATTCATATATATATATGTAGTAGCGTCACGTTAAAAATAATTTTTTGTTCCTTTTCCCTTTTTTTTTATATTGTAGGACCGAAACCTTTGGGACATTTTACATTTTATATTTTATATTTTATATTTTCCCATTTCTCGAAAATATTTTATTGCAGCGAGGTCTATAAAACTGAACGTGACGATCCGTACATTCCAGGGATTAGAAAAGGGTTGATGACGCCAGTAGCTAGTAATTTACTTAGGTTAAGATGAGTCCGAGAGGACCCAAGAAGTTAGTTCTTTTTGACACGCGCGACGAGACGGATGAATAGTCCTACAGTACTTATATTCCCAATCTCCATGCACTTACTGTGTACAATTTGTATTTCAACCTTTGTCCACTTTTTTAAATAAAGAATTCTGTTTTTTTTTAAATTAAATTAAAATCAACTCCTTCCTATTCGAACCAATTCCTACATATATGTATGCACAATAATAAACAAACATTAATGCACTTGTTCTCAATGAATAACAAAGTTTAATATCAATAAACCGACGTACATATCTATTTTATTATTGTTATATACAATATATGTTATAAAATTGTTAGACAATAATGTTCTCGGTAAACATTATATATGTAATATAAATTTATTAGATAATACCCACAAATTTTACCTATATTTACTCGCGTATTCATATTACATGAAAAAAATTAAAATTCTCATCTTTACTGATATCAATTATTTTGATATATTCCACAATGTATTAAGACCATGTATCAGCAGTACATTCCAAATATGTAAACAATAGAGATGAACAATAAACCCGACCGATGATTAATGACGTTAAACTATCATATGTATACATATACGAAATTTAAAAAGATTATCTCGCATCTAAATGCATTTACTGATAGAAATTAATCATCCGCCCATTACTTCTATAACAATATTCCACAATTTTGAATACAAAAATTAAATTAAATCTTTATGAAATACCACGATGAAAAATATTCACATGTAGATACCTTTAGTTATTCATATGTTGCTTACACATATACATAAAGAATATGGCAGTGGTGTCTCGCCCCAATTGGCCACCATACACAAGCTCCCAGGGAACTATTTACACTTCTAACTTGGATGGACCTCACCAGGGTGAAAGGTTATAGCGTCGTGTGCGGTTTTACTTCCCCACTGACGCATGAATATTCACGGCTAATTTGTAAGTAGCTCTCTAAACATAGACAAACCGTCAGAGCGTTGGCTCGCACCCTCAGCTAAATTCTATACGCGAGGGACGTGGCAAACGAAAAGGGAGCGAATAAAGTATAAGTTCGAGCGCTTCATTTTAAAGTGTATATATACATACACACACCGAAAACATCACCAGCGATGTATCGACCATATGAGTTGACCTTTAATTATCTTCAAAATAAATAAAAGACCAGTTTTATAAAATATCATAATGTGCAACCGTCATCTATATCTACAGGTATATATATATAAATAAACAATCGAGATAAATTTATAAATATATATATATATGTGTGTCATCAAATTTAACTTTGATCAATCAACTCTCAATTGATGTACTGGTTCAATGATGCCCCCTAGTATTGGCCATCTTCCATATGTATATATGTAAAGGTATAAATTATTGGGTGATATTTAAAAATATTGCGGCATAGATAAATTTATATGTATATTCGTTCCAATCATATTGATGACATAATATAATTCTTTATATGTACTTATACAGAGAATATATAATGATAAATTTGTTGTTACTTGGCAATTCGATATTATATATACGTATATATTTTTGCGTTGACCACGTCATAGAGAAAGGAGAATATGGCTACTCAGTATGCATTGCGGTCTTGCGCCAAGGGGTAATAGTGCGCTCCCCCCCATAGATATATGAGATCGTCCATATTTGTATGATATCTGATGTATACGTATACATGTATACACGTGTGTCCGCGTGTTATGGCAATGCACGTTCGCGCTCTCTTTCTCTCTCTCTCCCTGATTCTGTCTCGCACTGAAATATATTTGAATATCCATGTTTATAAGACACGTTATAGTACTTCTCTTCAACTCCGCCACCATTGTTCGCATAAATTTGTTTTCATATATCTACAATATACAAAGCAAAAAAAAATAAAAAAACAAAAACAATTTGTTTAAGTTATAATTTTGTATCAATATAAATTGGGCAATGAAAAGTGAAACTTAATTTCACGTCTTGGATATAGAGTCGGTGAGTCGAACCTATGGGACATGGTATATGTGTTGTTGCGACTGGGTCAAGTAAGGAAGGCGGATTACCTAATCACAAATAATCCCATAAAGCAATCAAATTCGTCCGGGTATCTGACAGTGCGCCAGTAAGTGTATATATATATGTAGACTTGTAATGTGCGACGTCATTGGGACTCTGAATTCCAAAGGGTTAGACGCGTCGCCATCGCTGACTGGTGCTTGGGTTAGAGATGAGAGGACGAAACGCTGTAGGCTGTTAAACTCAATTCAATCCATTAATGCGGTATTGTCTGGGTAATGACCGTGGCCGTATCTCCCTCGTTCGCTCTCCCATTTTCAGACTAACTCTATATACTTTCCGCTTATATACCTTTGCTGACCTATTCTTCCAGTTAAAATATCTTAATAGTCGAAATAATAATATCAACGTTGTTAAATGCTTTTTATAAATTTAAATCAACTTATTTTTTATACATCAATGATGTTGTATTAATACACGAAGATTTTTTAATCAATTTATTTATTTATTTCGTTATATATGGTGAAATATAATATGGAGAAATTGAGATGAGTACAATGTTCAATGAAACTGATCATTATTCTATTTATGTATATACCTATATATATATATGAAGGTATTTATGGATACATATAATCAAAATATAAATGAGCATGGACGTGAACGTTGGATGGATATACAAACATATTTACCAATGATGTGTTTGAGTTTATACAGTCAATCTTCAATATTGCATTGCTTGTTGTATTAATGCGCACGATTGAATGCACATTATTAATTACCAGTGAATTAATATTGTGGGCAATTTTTATATTTTGCCTTTTCTTATTGCGCACAATCATAATATTCATATAAAAATATTGAATATATTTGCATAGTGTATGTATGGGAGACTTAATCCATGCAATCACGTTTATATATTTAATGTATAATATTGTGGCCACGATGACAAACGCTATTGGATGATATGATGACGATAGGGATTGCCACGATTGACCTAACACATGATTGAACACAAAATCCATTTACGCTATACATCTTTTGCTTCGCAGCTTTGCGATGAGTAATAAAGCTGCGATATATATCCAACACTATATACTCTCGATTGTTGATTTTCCAACGTATTATTATAATACATTGCGTGACATTAACCGCCATGAATAATTATTTTGTACCATTTGTGATAAATAGAAAAAAAAAGAAAAAAAAAAGGGAGCGAGGAAAAAAAGTAAAAGTAAAATGTGAATTTTTTTGCATGAACGGGACTTGAAACACTGGACACATACACACTTTTATATACCACCGAGTGAATTCAAATTTTCTATAGCTGCAGCAACTCATTCTGCCGCCACCTCTCGGTATTTATTGTTTTAATTTACCGCGGTAGTGTTTAATTATGGAGAGTTAGTTTAGTCCGACAGTGTTGGCACGTCCGCAGTCCGCATCCAGGCTAGATCTGGTTCAAGCGGTGATAGCCATGTTTACACCGCGGCAACGACAAATTTCATGGGGTTATTTACGTTCGAGTTTTATAGATTCAAACCATTAAACAGTGATTTAAGTGAAGACTTTTCAATAACTCTACCGACAGACAATTTCGATAGCAGAAAAAAAATTATATATAATATATATATATATACATAATTACAGCATAAAAATATATTATCCATTTCAACGGAATATATAGTCGTAATAAATAGATTATAATGTTTATTATATCGCACTATGAACATCTATTAAATTGATTCATAAACATTAAATGTACGAGACTGAACAATTTTCGATTGTTTGGATAAATATTGAAAGGCACATTCATTAATATAACTATGATTTTAACGAATATAAATTTATGAAATAAATCAATATCATTTTATTTTTTCTCCCATTTGTTTTTTAGCTTCTTCACAATTCTATTTTGATATTACTCTTTTTTTTTGTTTAGTAACTGCGAGTGTGTGTATCTACGCGGGGGTATGATTGGTAAGCCCAAAAAAAAAAAAAAAGGGCACTGCAGGCCACCACGGTGTAACAGGGGTATATAACAATAGCCACATCCGTGCATTACGTTTCCGGTCGGTGAGCATCTTCCGGTAGTGAATTACGTGGTTGAATAAATATAGTAGACTGCCTATATATGTATACGATGAGAATGTTACGCATTTGCTACGGTGAAAACCACAGTGAGTTCATAAGCTGGACTAATAAAATTGGAATGAACGGAAAATAGAGGATTATAGTCCATACTGCATTCATATTAGGTATGAAAGAAGCTCACACAAAATTATGGAGATATATATCTATATACTGATATAACCATGGAGATTTCTATGAGTGCGGCTAGCGTGAATCGTTGTGACAAAACAATCCCAATGTCATTATTCTGTATATATGTTTTATTATTCTGTTTGTGTGTCATGGCGGTCCAACTTTGATGTGTTACCTCTGGCTATATTATCATTTATGTCGATTGCATTTTTCAGATGGAAACTACTACTACATATAAACAAATAATCTTTCCATTCATCCGTTAATGGATGTGCATAAGCGTCTACTTGAGATAGTTAAAAAAATAAAAGACAAATAGTAATGAAATATATAAAAATGTGTTGGTAGATTAGTGATTCAATGCATTTGCATATTTGTTACGCAGCTTGCATTATCTCGGGAATGTATTTAAGATAGACACACATACACACACACGTGTTCCATCTGCAGTTGCGAGTCATCGTCCAAAAATAACGCTTTTACTTTTAGAAATACAAAGGCCCATGCAATTAAAGTGTCTTCATATATATTGCAAATCTATACATATAGTTGGGTATATGTGTAGTTGATGGTGGATATACAATTTTAGTGAATGCAAAATTTGGTTAAATGTCAAAGCCGTATTGACATCCAATGCACACACATCTCCAATGCAAGTAAAGGACTTTAATTCATGTCGTGGAGCATCCAATATCACAAAGCAAGAATGAAATTCTGAAGAAATATCTCTCAGTGAACGAGATAAGGGTGAAAGGCGATGTCGACACGAAGTAGAGAGCTGAGCTATTTCGTGACTGCTGCTTCCTTCTGCTTCTTTCTCGCATTATCATATTTATAAGTTGGCCGGCCGCGCGCGTTTTCTCGTCTCTGAGATTGAGAATGGAGCAAAGACGGAACGTGAGAAAATCCAACGATTTTACGGTGGCGTCTTGCGAACGACCTCAACATGAGCTTTCAAGAGGATGACAGAGAAAATATTGTGGATTAATATAAAGCAACAATTTATTTTCGAAATCAATTTTCACCATTTTCCCATTTATTAATTTAAAATTCAAAAATATTATTGCACTATTCTTTCTGAGAATGTAATGTAGAAATAAATGAAAACAATAAGAAATTCATTTTCTCTATATATGAAATTGTTTAAATGGGCGAGAAATAATAGAAGTGTTGATGGAATAATTGCAGCTGGCTTTACTGCATCTATTGAAAATAGGTTTCTTTGTTACACTGCTCTTGTTGGATCATTGGAGAATCGTAACGTGGTTTTGAATGTTCCCCAAAGGTATCTATATGGTGAGGTGCACCGGCGGAAGGCCAAACTTTCTAATCAAATTGCCAACTTTTTGGTGAATAGGGACAAACTTAGACATCCGGTTCAATAAGAGAAAACGAACAGAACATTGAATCGTTAGAATGAAAGCTTTCGGCCTTCATATATATATATATATATATATATATATATAATAAATCAAATACTACGTAAAAAAAAATTAAAATGAATGAAAGAGTTATACGGGAAGAAGTTATATCATTGATCGAGTAAATATAATTTGAATATTTGATTGCGTTAGGTTAAAATATTACGTGTGCTACATACGTGAGAGTAATACGCAAGACATACTGCTTGATATGATTATATATCATGAGAAGTTACAAATTCTGATCGTTGATCCCGTGCACTTATTTCTTTACTTGTGATGCTGAAAAATGAACACGTTGGCTTCTTTGCTGATGTTGAAGAAGTTGAAATTATTTAGATTTTATAACACAATAACCAACTTTACGAGTTAAGCCCCGTTGCCGTATTTCCATAAGAATTTAATAACACCGCAACACAGCGCCGCAATTAATATACTTTTTTTCTTGTTATATTTTTACCACCCTCTACTAGTAACCCTCGTTCTACCCTTCTTGGACTTTGACCGGCAAAAGGCGATAGTGCTCAAAGGAAACACACTCACGAAATTACATTATGGATTTAACAGTAGATTTTTCTCTGGTATAATTACAAAAATGATATTCAGATATACCTTATACACAAGCAAACTCGAATTATCATCACCATTTTAACTTTAATTACTGCAAATATATTTTATTAATCCTTTTAGAATCATTCTATCTATTTCATTTGGGCAATTGAATGGCAATTATAACAAAAGCTACAACTATTTTATGAATATTACAGCCAATATTTTATTAAATAATGAAAAAACAACAGAAACAAAAATTATATTATCTTTGTTCTTTGATTTTTTTATCCTATGATTGTAGACAGACATCATAATGATAGTTGCAATAGAGTAGAAATAAAAATTAAATGAATCGGGTTGGTGAGTGCCTGAGGACAGGAAGACGAGAACGTGAAGAGGGTGTAAAAGCTAGGTGGCGTTAGTTTCGAGTATTGCGCCAACTTGGTAAGCCGTGAGATCGTACGCGGATTTCTCTCTGATCTTTTTTTTTTCCTCGTTTCAGTATTCTCTTTGGCTCTTTCTCTATTTTTCTTACTTTTCTTTTCACTTTTCCATGCTTTGTCTTTCTCGATGGTCGCCTCTGATACACACCCTCTCACACACACTTACACACATAAAAAAAAATATATATATATATATTTATAAATACACATCAACAGATTAGGTGGCGAGATATCAACTGTTGGCGGTTGGAATAGCAACTGCCAAGTATTGGATATCTAGAAAACTGCAAAGAAGATTTGCAATAGTCTGAGTAAAAAGTATTAGAGTACTGTGAAAAAGAAAAAAATAAACGTGGGAGGGAATCCACCATTTCAAGTTAAAGATTGAGAGATACTATATTCACTGCTGTGCGACATCTCTCTAAAACATCAATATATTGTCAAGCAAAAAATTATCCATTGTATTATCACGAAATTAAGTTTAAAGAATCTAAATATTCATCACAATTTTATAAATCTGGTTAATATCTTGTATTAATTAATTGCAATGAATCTAATGCAATTCAAAACCATCGTCAAAGACATTTTAAACATATTATACACTTAAATATATCTGTGGAATATTCTGCTCACGAGTAAATAGCTGTTGGAAAACAACAACAGCCATAATACAAACTCACGAAAATTAATAATGTAGAAAGAAATGTGTGAAAAACATCTTGGAAAAAAATGCTGTCAACATGTGTGTACTTGCATTAGTTTAAGTAAAATGAAACAAAGAAAATAAACGACAAGATTATATATAATATACGAAGTTTGCAATAAGGAAAGAAAATATATATGTGGAATGTTGTATGTCTTTGTAGACGTATACACGTATCATTCATGGTGGGGCAACGATCACAAATAATTTCCGATCAAAGATTGAGGATTATTCTCAAGGGTGGTCCTGCAATGCCTCGGGGAGAGGCAGTGTACCTTTTGCAGAATCAAAGTCGAACAAAATATAAAATGCATGAAGCGATAATCCCGGGGGTGCCGCGCCCTCCATGCTCACACACCCTCTTACGTTTTTCATTGGGCATATCTTTTCTTGACAACGTAAAGTACATCAAAGAATTCGTATATAATAGTCCGTATACACTTCTATTCAACATCAGAACCATGATAAAATGTATATGATGATGGATGTTTCTTTATTCTGTATATGAATATATCAAAAGAGAAAAAATAAATAAATATAGATATATATAAAATTTCGTTATAGTATGGAATTGTACGATATGAGATGCATATGTTTGTGTTGATGGTCCATGCACGGACACGCAAATCCATCAGTCTTTCAATGACTTAGTTCGTGCAAATCAGCTTACAAATGGTGTACGATATTGAAATATACCATCTGTTATAGGAATTATATTCACCCTTAATAGGAAAAAAATATTCTACATCTATGTGAATAAAAATATTCGACACCGTAAAAAATTATATTTTAATATTTCCAAATATATAATCGATTATTTTCTTTTTTTTTTTCCGTATACTTTTATCAATACTCAACTGGAATAAAGAAAATATATCTAGTACATATGCTTGGGTAAAAGTATCAATATAACAATATCCTACTAACATTGGAAAACATGGGCCAAGAAATATTAGCGAATATTGGGAAATTCGCGGAAGGTTAAAGTATAGGTCGTTTTATTAGAAGAAAAAGCCTGGAAATCAAATAAAAAAAAAAGCGTCGGCACGTTTGCCTCGAGGACACACGTAGTTATTAGATTAGATACGCTCGCAACTGCTGCCATAGCTGATTAGGGGTTTCGCCGGTGAAACAGATGGCGCGCCTTAGGCTATACGAGATATAGCACTGCCACCGTGGCGAATAAGGGAGATAAAAGGGGAGAACAACGGTAATAGTCACAGAGAATATAATCTAACTTGCGACAATCTATCTAACCAAAAATTGCCATGACTAGATCTTGAATAAAATATATATATTCATTATTAAACTGAAATTTTCTAACCTTTCATACATAAATAAACATTTTTATTGAATAATACAACGAATCTACATGATTGGACTGGTCCAATAGAATTATACCACTAATTGAATTCATCCAATCGTGAAAAGTGTATACATGCCAATATGACCACAACCTCCATCATAAAATCAAATTTATATAAACATTTTAATATTTTATTAATTCTTCTTCTTTTTTTTTTTGGTTTTTCTCGTCAAAAATACACGTACGATTTGAACGATTTATACGGTGTAATCTTCATGGACTTGAGAGGGATTTTAGTTCCCCCCTTGATTTAATAGGATCGACATTAAAGCCGAGATTACCAACTGATTCGATACGGAGCCGTTAAAATCGCCATGCCAATGGTATATATTTTGTCAAAGCGCACTACAGAGAAAACGGGAGAATGATACGAAACGCAGCCTTGTTTATATGTCAATAGCTATAAACTGGATGTCGGCTCAATCCGTAAATGTCAATTGACCGGCATTAAATATAACTTGCATCTATACATACAGATGTACACATAGATAAAACTGGAAAAATAGCCTGTAAAATTCCGTTTTGTCAATATGTATGACGTCTATATACGTTCATTATTCTCATGGATAATACTCAAATGACCACATGGATTTATAAACTGACTGTAAATGCATATTGTTAAACTCAATAAAATAAAAAACTCAATAATAGAAAGCTATAATTATACCATATCGTTTGTCAATAATAAATTTGTTAATCGAGTGATGATTTCATTTACCTGTTGTAAATGCCGCCAAGCCTGTGCGTGCAATTTGAAGTAATATGCACAATAGCAATAATACTGATGAAAAATGTGAATATTTCTTTCGTGATTTAACAATGCCATAATTTGCCAATCCAAAACTGATCAAACATGACCAGTTGCACACGATCCATGTAACGATACTCTTATCACTCATGTCTCTCCAATTATGAACATCATCGCTCGATGAATTTTTTATTCTTCTTTGTATTTGTTTTGATGGGATACCTCGCGATTTCAATCCCCATGATTTAATTGAATACAACGAACTGTCATTTAGATTCATTTTAATAGAATGATCCGATATTTTAGATAAATTAATTGCAATGCAAATTAAATATCCGTCACTTATCGATTTTGCAATTAAACTTAAGGTCACAGAATTACTTCATCAATCAAATGTATCATCATTTGAATGTATCAACACATGACGCAAAATTAGCAAATGTTTTCAATTAAAAACCTATGGAATATGTTTGAAAAATTGAACAAAAAAAAATTTGCCACAATAACAACAACGTATTTTAGTAATATATATAAATGACAATGTGTATTTTGTATATGAGCCCACGCGTACTCGTAAAAGTTACGTTGCTGGAATGTTTCTCACATTACTGCATTTCACTGAGTATTGTAATATTATTGCGCGGCCGCTCGCTCGAGACGCCCGGCGTCGACTGTTATTTTCTCGACGTAGATGCTGTATGCGGCTCTTGTTGCTGCGCATCATCGCCACCACCGACAGAATCGCAACCCCCATGAGATAGGCCAATCCCTGACAGTTGGTCACCGCCCACAGAGACTTTGAAGGCGGAGCCAATGAATTAAGATTTTGGATTTTCTTAGGTTTCGCGCGGCAAACGTGGCTTGCCTATGCCAAAGCTACCTAATTCCAATCGCTTGGTCACGACGTCGCTTGTTTGACTTTTGTGAAGGACACGAGCGCACGTCCTTCAGTTGAAAATACACAGAGGAGCCTCGGGGATGAATTCATACCAAGTCAGCGAACACAATCCAGTGCCCAATACTATATATATATATATATAAACTATTCTATACTATTAGGTCATAGTAACGCCATGGTCCATGAAAATAGTATACCAATAGTGTAGCTACTGCCGTTGTCACAGGATTATTGGCAAAGAGAAAATCCACTGGTGAAAAGCTATACCCTAATATTTCCAATGAATAGAAACATGTTGCAATTCTTTGTTCCGCATTTATATTACTCCATTTTGCCATTCGTTACATTTATCGAAGCACATATACCACGTTATATTATACCAAAAATTCAAAGAGAATGATCGATGATGCGAGATAAGAGGAGAGAAATAAAATTTTGGAGCAAGTCGGTAAATATAAGAGAAATGAAATAAAATACGTTGAACAGAATTAGCCAAATATATATATATATATATATGTATGTAAGTTTAGTGGATAAGTAAGATCTTTGTTTACCAATCGAGGACCAATATAGATTGTCATCTAAGTACATCATATATGTCAAGTGGAATATCTTTTGCCCGCGAAGGGACACTTTGGCGATAACAATCTTGGCAAGACGTGCATCAGGACTCTGAGTGGATGTGAGCCGAAAAAGTTGTGTATATTCATATATATATGTAAGGGCATACTATATAGATATTATAGATATACCCCTATATACCGGGGCATCCTCAACAAAGCTTTGAATTTTTGTCATGCAGCAGAACGAGTTATTTTAACATCACTATTTCGTATCTGTAGCAACACTCGTGACTACCATTCCTCGCTGTTCGTCCCTCCGGGACTGCGTGACGTGCCTCGAAACTTGTTTTTTTCCTCTTGCTCTCCCTCTCTCTCTCTCTCTCTTATAGCCTTATATACTCTATATATACTTTAGGGTGGAGCAACACTCACGAACGAGTTGCCTACTTGGTAGTCATTTTCTGACTCGACACACCGGAAGATAGATGTATATTCCAACGTCAGAGGAGAAAAGAGGAGACACACGTCACGCCAATGCGAGTGTAGAGCGAAGTTGAATGGTATGTATGTATGTATACAATATATATAGCGAATAAGGTGAAAAAAAGTGGCCGAGAGTGAGATGGGAAAGCTTTCATTTTGCTGATGTAAGTTTGAAGCTACGGAGGTTTGACGGGCATCACACACGCGTCTCAGGATCTTGTGCGTCCGCGAATTTTTTTTTTTCCAGGCGGAAGCTGACATCAAAAACGGTGTACCTATATCTTTCGTTACTTGCAGCTGTCGGTGGTGCGTCTATTAGATACTTTATTATATAGCCACCGTCATTATATTGAAAAAAAAAAAAAAATACCCATTCACTTTTGTTCCGAGTTTGCAATGTATATTGACTATATATCATCGCTATATATTTGATAAAAAATAATAGAGTATGTAATGTGTGCTGTTCAATTTGTCTTTTTTTTTAGTAATTTTATTCAATTTATAAATATTAATTCATTCAATTTAATTGATATATTATAAATGAATAATTCGATTGGCAATTGAATAACTTGGGTTGGAAAAAAATAGCCCGCGCAACAATTTATAATTGTAGTCGCGTGTGAGAAAAGCAGACGGGCCAATTATCAAGTTAATGCACCGAAAGGATACAATTGAGAGAATATTGTACTGTAGAAACAATGGAAATGTAATTCCGTCGCTCAATCTCAACTCAATGGCAATTCAATGTTGCAAACTCGAATTATCGCCAGCTCGGCGGATATCCGGAGCTTCCCACGCGAGAATAAGTTTTCGAATTCTTTTCGTCTACAGCTCTTATAGTATAATTTCAATTTTGAATTCTCCAATGGCTTTCAATTGACGATTTGTATGTTGCCAAATATATATACATATATGCTAACAAAGTATATGATTGATGATCGTAAGCTTTTCAAAAGTGACATTGACATCTCGTTTCCATATATACATACATATAACTCTGGACTATTATGGAAAACATCGTATTATTAAATCATAATTTATTGAAATATATAAGAGGATTTTGATAGTTCTTCGTAAATACTCGCATGTACATATACAACTGAGCTCGTCTCTCCACACCAAAGTCTTAATGTGACATTTCGAAAATGTAAATCAATTTATCGACAGCAACAATTTTACAACATCCAAAAATATTATCGAAATAAATATATAGTGAATATACAGCGATAAGAATAATATTAATGATTTACGAACGTTCGATAATGGTATAAAATTTCTACGCAAAAATAATATTGACGAATTATCAATATACTTGATGAATAGTTGACAAAAGCCAACGTGGAGAGGACAGGACGGGAGATTGACACTGATGTTGATCGAATCCCAGTAAAAAATTATCAGCAACATCACGTAATCCTAATGGACTTGCCACATCGATATCGGGATGAGATAGGTTAGTCGGTGGTTATACAGACGCAAGGGTGGTGATGGGGAGGTGTTAGTTTCCTGGCCGGATATTAGCTGTCGCGCGGCTCACTGGACAGGACACCTAATATATAGTCCACACGTCCACCAGAGATCACCTTCTAGCCATGATTTTTATATATATATATAACTGTACACATGAAGTTACCATCACTTGTCTCCTCCATTTATTCACATTGATAAAAGTGCTGTTTCTTAAATCCACCTGATAATCACCAATACCCGTTAGTTGTTTTTTTATTTTTTAACACGCAATATATCATTGATTCAAAGAAGATGGTGACTATTGCCACACACGAAATTAATTCGTCCATATAATCTGTATATTATATATTACAACCGTATATTAGTTTATAGAATAAACGTTTTTTTTTTTCTTTCAACTGGGTAGATCACTGTTCAGTAAAATTTTAATTTCGGCCGCTTATATAAAAACTCATTCATGCTAATTGAAAAGTATGAAATGAAGTATTTTGATAAGTCACGGAATTTTAGCTGAGTATACTTTTCTTCATGCTACTACTCAGTTTCACATTTAAAAATAATTTCAATTAGATTTTGCAACATGTGACTTATATTAAACTGCTCCAGGAATCCAGCGCAATTGTCCGAACATCCAATTGAATTTTACAGTACCACCACCGAACTTGCGATAAAATTGGATGCTATTCGCTATTTCATACTATTCTAAATGTGTTATATGAAAGAGATATAGTTGCAGCAATAACACTGGCGACATACCAGCAGTAACATTAAACGAAAAACATAATGACGGCGATTGCTTGAAAGGAATTACAAACTGAATCTCGCGTACTGCACTATAGATTATAAATATATAACGATATAGAAATACTCGCGTCGTCTTTGCTCGTTCATCCCTCTTGCTAAAGCTCGAGCCAAATGCGCGGACGTGTAGGAGTGCAGGGGTAAAACTTTCCTGCTATCTTGATTTCATCAACGTGTCTCCTTTTATTGTTGCCAGTTTAGCTACATTTTAAATGTTTAGTCCTATCTCGTGAGGTGGCAGACAGTACTTCTGTGACAATAGTTTATCCTCGTTGGCCCGGCCAATCAAGCAACTATGAAAGATCACGTCCAATTCCAACCCGCCACCCTCGCATACTACCGCTCAACACACCAACCATCCCTTACTATATAGCGCCGTGGCCGTAGTCGTGCGGCGGATATAATACACGAGGTGCTGGTCATGGCGAAGACCTCGAAAAGTCGTAACCGTTACAGTTTACCTATATCCAACGCCCCATTCTAACCTTATCTATCGTTGTTTATTTTTTTATTTTTCTTTCCCTTATTACCACTTCATATTTTTTCTTTTTTACCTCTCCCAGATCACATAGGTGAACCTTCTAAATTAATTGAAACGACTTTATTTCTTAATAACTAATAATTCCCTTTTGGGATACAATGATTTTTATGAATCCTAAACATATTTTTACTGTGCGGTTCGAGATTGAAATAAGTGTGACGAAGTCGTTAAAAAAGGGACAAGTGTCATGGTTCATATCGTAAATATACTGTCAACCAACCACATTGATTAAAACATGAATCTTACGAGTGTTTCTATATATACAACCCAAAACTGTCGAGCTTTCTCTTTCATTCTCATTCTCTTAGTTGAAGTCCACTGCAATTCGATACACTGATTACGCTACGGCACTTAATTGATTCCGGACCAATCTACGAAGCTCCGGAGGGTTCGAGCATCGACCGCTATACGCTCTTTCGTCTTTCTACTTTTCGGCCGAACAATTCTTCAAGAGAATTGCACGAAAAGACAAGAGTCCGGGAATGAGACAAAAAAAAAGAAAGAAAAAAAAACGAGCAACATAAAACACAATCAAAAGTTGAAACTTTCAATTTTTTTTTTCGTTTAAGAAAATATCCCGCAATTAAAAATGACTGGTTTCTTACAGATAAATTTAATTACGTCTCTGCATATTAATATCCTATATTTACTTATATTAGGTTTAATTGCACTAAAACCTATCTACAAATCAAATGTTGATATGACTTCCCTAATGACATATCTTTTTACATTATTTATAATAATATAGATGGTGAAGTTTTATATATTCTCTTTTACAACAGAGTCCGATAAAACTGAACAACAAAAATAAATAAAACTAAGACTGCTGATTAAATTTGTTCATAAACTCTGCATTCATTATATACCAACGATTTGATTATTTAAATTATATTAAATCACTATGAAAATAAAAGAAAAACGAAACTAAATATTAATCAGAGATACCAATCCACATTTTATAAATTAAAGATAAAACATATTGTATATGCAAGCAATTATTATTTTGCAATAACAAACACTCAAACTACTTCAGGTAAATTAAGAAAGGCAGTATATAGAACGGTTTTATAGAAATCAAGTAATGGCAAGGAGCTCATTACGCATTCGCGATGGTGTAAGATTCATCGAGAGACTCGTCAAGCAGAATCGAGAGAGATGAATTCGCGCAAGTTCCCTTGAGAAGGCACAACTCGATGGGCTCTTCAAGCACCAACTCACTTGGACTCCTTTGTGCTTCAACCATACAAATAGGTATATATTACCTGTCTACCTATACACCACACTCAATGATACTCACTCTTTACATAATAAACCCACACATATATACATACAAACATACATATAATTACGTATGTTATATATAGCAAACGAAAAATAGATGAAATTGTAATGAACATGCGATGCATCAACGCCCTATTTGATAAAACGAATTCAATCTTGTTATTTGTGAGTATGCGTGGAATATGTAATCAGAATTGAGATGGATAGTAAAGTCAACCTCGTTCACTATATACGTAAATGCATATGTACATACTACGTTTCATGAGTGCTCTCATTGCATTTGTGTGGGGGCCCAATGAAAAGTGTGTGTGTCTACATATACATATGTACGGATATAGTGTTGAGAGAATGAGAGCACATTGAGTGAAACAAGTTTGCTTTTGTTCAATAATTACGGTAAAACAATGAACAGTAGAGTCCGCGAACATTCGTATTATACTATTCACAGCAGCTGCCGACGATTCGCTAACTCTTCGATGGTGAAAAGTAGTGGTGATGGTAGACGTAGTAGTAGGATTACTAGTAATAGTAGTAGGAGTAACGTCTGCGAATCTCTAACTAATATGAAACTCGCGCAAAAGAAGTGAGAGATAAAGGGATGTGCCCTTTCATAGTAGGCAATCCCACCAAGTCGTCAATTCATGTATTGAATACATATATAGACAATCGGCCATCACAGTGGATGAGAGAGGCGTTGAAGTCCACAGTTGAAAGAAAGAATAAAAATATATATCTGTAGAGTTTTCTCAGTCTTGTGCGGGCGCGCGCGTTCAGACTCTTTATCCTCTACGATAAATAATTAATTGTATTAGAAAAGTTAGTATTCCGAGGGTGTATTTTGTGGTTGAACTGAGAATAGAATAGAAAGACCTTGCGCAACCTATATATACTATATACCAATCCACCCTTAACCAACTCTGTTTGTCCAAAATCAACGCTGAAATATAGATAGGATAACCCGAAGAATCAGTGCTGCAGCTATATAAATTGTGTAGTATATAAACGATAGCTATGTATGTATACATATACACAGTGTCTCGTAGAAAATTTTTGTAATATCTGAACAAATACAGTTGAATATTTTCATGCTGCATTTATACTCTATATATAATCATCCATTTTTTTTTGTTATTTTTTTTTTCTGACAATCAAATAATGTTTGTTGTCGCGCTAAATAATATATATTGCAGTGATTTACAATATTGGATTACAGTGTGATCGCGTCGTAGATACTATCATACAAACAAAAAAACGCAAATATATCTATGTATATATGTATATATATATATATATGAGTTCATCGAGAGTATTTCCGCCTGCACGAATAGCCGTCCATTTTCGATGGCTATACATAAGCAGCCAGGTGTAGTGAGGCACGAGGAGGATTCGTAAGTAAGTTGTAAGCTGGGCAAGCCAACCTGCCACTGACTGGCAGATTTCTTCATCGAAGAAGCCACCGGAAAGGATGGCGACTGTTGGCCGGAAAAATTATTGACGGTGTAGATGAATATAAATATTCACTGTCCATGTCAATATCATAGCAGCCAGTTGAAATATACTTTAAATATGAAACAGTCAGAAGCAAGAGGCATCCCCGTCATCGGCAGCCAAGAAATTCGAAGCTTCTTATACTTGTTGTATATGAGTCTCTCGCTCTTTTCCTCTCTGTTCCACTTGCCCACCGCACCCCAGTACGGTTATTGAGTTTTTTTTTTTTTTGAATTTTCATCCACTGGATATAAAATAAATAATGAAAATATCGCACGTATATAGATGTAATATTATTTAATGAGAATGTGATGGTATATAGAAATAAATAACAACTATTGGAATGATCGTATCATATCGTTGACAATAATCTCAAGTGATTGATATTGTTACACTATAATTCAAATCAATTGAATTTATTCTAGTATAGCTACTGTGTAAACACACTTGATGAATATTCTTTTTTTACTTTTTATTTTTTACTTATTCTTTCTTTTTTATTTGACAACTGTGGACTATATCGCCCTTAACACGGGCATGAATTTTCTTTCCCGAACGAATGCCAATTATACTTAAACCATTGCGGGTCCAATTTGTGGCGCGAGTTTCAAGTGGCCTTCAAGTTCGAATGGAGCCCTTTCTAGACAGGCGTGCTCTAGTGCTGCACTCGCCATGAAATAACGAGATCGCACCGCACCGCACTCGATCTCATGCTTTCTGTTAACCCATCGTTGATACTTTGAATTCTTCGACTTGCGATTTTCATCTCGCAATATTGATATAGATTATATGTGAAAGAAAAAAAAAAAAATATGACACATATACGAGTATTTTCACATGATTTTTTTTATACAACACTCATATAAAAATACAGTGATTAGTGAATAAAAACATGGCTTGTTATTATTCCCAATAAAATACATCAAATATTATTTGATCCTTTGGTAATATAAAATAATAAATTATTGTGGTAAATTGATTTATAATGAATATTACACCAACAATTTTTGATGTGATAACAAAAAAATGCTCGCATTTATGCAGATCTGAACATAGTAGAATTAATACGCATAGGATTAATGTATCAACTTGGATGACAAGTAAAATTGATTGAGGACCCGATTTTAAAATGTCACATACATCAATAAAATTTATATATACGCACGAAAAAAAAAGGGAAAAAGTAGAAAAAAAATTAAAAATAAATTTATATAAAATACAGAATCGTGTAGAACAAGTGACGTTGGATGATCGACTCGGATGACCCCTTGTAAATTTTAAATATAACATATTTCATACAAAATTCATGAAATAAAATTGTTTAAATTCAAGTATACACCACAATCAACATAACGTACTTGACAGTTGATTCTTTTAATTATACATTCAATGTAGATACTCAAATAAATTAATTTCATACAATCAAAAATAGAGAGTAACTGAATTGATTAAAAAATTCAGGGAAACATTCAAATAACCATCACTTTAAATTTATCACAAGGAAAATTCATATAGGTACCTCCATACAAATTTATATATATTCCATGATGGTTCATTAGCTGAATATTGACGAGCATTTTAGTCGAACATCGGATTAAATCCACTTTTGGGCCAAGATAAAATGCCACAAGAGAAACACGATCACTGCCTAAATCAAACCACGTTGAATATTGAACTATGATAAAAGAATCTGCGTCGCCACCTGTTCCCATTTTATATATATTTATATACATGTATATATGAGTAGTGGGGTCATGTACATTTACTTGCCATGTCAAATTCATAATGTAAAATATATATATATCTACCCAACATTAATCTCACCATAAAATATACAACCACACCATATACACTTGAATATATTCAAATAATTTGACAATATAAAAGTACTATGATGTTACAATTACCAAGTGAAGAATAAAATACGAATATTTTTTTTTTTTTTATCATTGTATAAATCATAAATGTACACAATTAAATTTATATATATATATATATAAAGGATGTATGTGACAAAATAACAATAGAATATGGAGGCGGCGTTGGAAGAGGCCACTCGATATTGGTCGCCAATTCAAAAACAATTAGTGAATTGTGGTTTTCATCAATACCACAGGCACGCGAACATATCAACATCGGTGATATCAGAGGATATCGCATTCGTGTATTCTCCTACGCAGGACCATCCTCTCATTCTCGCTTCGAATTGTACCGCACGTAATGCACAGAGGGGTATATGGCAATCGTCAGTATATACAACATATATTTATATATGTATATAGCGTAGGGTGTAGGGTGTACGGTATGGTGAATAAGGGGGAAGGGGTCATCGCGGCGACGCGCGAGCATTTCCATTCGACCCATTGCCTCCATTTGCATACTATACCCAAAAGCCTACCGGACATTGGTGTATAAAATTTCGCGGTACGTCGCCCGTTCTATATATCCAATTGAAATATTGCCGGATATATAAGAGAACTGATTTGTTCTCGTATTTATTTTTATATAAATATAATACTATTACTTTTTATTTTATAATAAATCTTCATAATTCTATCTTATATTTTATTTTCAAAATTTAAAAGTGCAATGGATATTATTGCAATATTAGTAATGGAGATGCTAATGTTGAAGTTTATCAATATTGTCAATACATCTGATGAAACAAAGCTATGATTTTTCTATTTTTTTTTTTTGCCTTTTTGTTTTTTTCACAGCCTGGAAAAATATACTGTTGTTATTGTGAGGATGTTTTATGTAAATGGCATGCACTCTGGGGTACATATGTATACATTTATGAGTATTCTTTTATTCAGGAATACAGAGATGAATAAAATTTATTGATATATGTTCGTTCTTTAAATGGAAACATTTACGCGTGGATGATAATGCTTGGACAAATATTTATATGGCTGTTGAAAGTGGAAACGCATGAACGTGTTTCTATCTTAAATATACCAATGTATTTGCTTGTCATTATTAATCAACACAACTTCATCAAATGGGGCAAAGGCACGTAACATATAGAAGTACATGAAAATGAAAAAAATGACGAACAGTAAAAAACAAAAAAATAAATTGAGTTAAAACGTAGAGAAAATGTGAAATATACTATATATTACATGTTTTCTCTTTCTTTTGGAATTTTTTTTTACCATCATATTTATTCTCCCTCTTTATTATAAACATCTATGTAGAATATATATACCATCATTTTCTTCTTTTCTTTTTTTTTTTCATCATCTTGTGTCCCCCATTGCGATCGCACCCCTCTCTGATGCTATACGCCAACGGGGATAATATGTCCTTCAGCTATTTCGATACTTTACATAGATATAGTGTTATACATTTATTACATCTGTTAGATCACTATCTGATCTGTTGTAGATACTATTCAAAACTTGCGATTCTACGTATGGATATATATATATATATATATATAAAATTTTATTAAACCCGGAAATAATTGAATTTCAAATTTACACATGTAATATCTTACCAATTAAAATGAAAAAAATTACCGATATATGTGTATATATCTATATTGAACAGATTATCTCGGACTGATCTTTTCAAGAAGAAATTTCAAAAGAAAGTTTGGTTGTGCGTGCGAACAAAGACTGTGGAGAACGAAAGAACATTAAATAGCCTGAGGAGTATCGTTGCTGCGGGATCTTCAGAGGGATCTTTCGTGCGTCTTCTTTTTTTTTTTTTTTTTTTTGAAGTATATATATATATATATATATCTTTATCGCGTACGTTTTCTTTTGTCTTTTTTTTCGCATTTTCTTTCTCCTCCGTTCGACGTTAGGGATTTTCGGTAGGAGATGCGCACCAAATGCCTAGAAGTTGGCTAATTGGTTGAACGCCTCAAGCGTTCACTATATATACTTCTGTATGTACGTATATACATATATATATATATATATATATAAATGGATGGAGCAAAATAGACCCTAACGTAGATTTGGGAACGTTAACGTTTCAAGGATTCGTCTTTGTAATCGCTGTTAAATGCGTCAAAAATATAAATGTATGAATTGAATAAAAATAATATTTCGAAAAAAAATTAACGAACTGCCTATTTTTCTGTAATATTTATTGTGTAAAGCACATCAGATAAATTTTTGTTAGCATGTTATTTCATATATATAAAACATTCTTATTAGTAAATTTTAAATATCATATCATCCCATTTTTTACTGTTTAGATTCTGACAAAATGTGAAAAAAACTTGATAATAATTAATGAAATAAATTGTTCGAGATATTGACGATGAAATTTGAGTACTAATTGAGGTTTAATAGTATTCAAGGATGGACAAATATAAATAATAAAATTTGTGTATAAATATGTAGTGAATTATAAATAAAAAATAATATGACAAATGAAAATATTTCGATCATCAATTTCGGTTTATAACAAAACAATTTTGTCGGGATAGATTAGTTATATGCATACATAGTAATTTAATTATTATCCAACGGGAACGTGGGAAAAAGCGCAGTGATGAATACATATATATGTGGAAGAATACAAATTTAAATAGTATTTATTGTGTACATTCGTTAACTCGATATGCGTACATATTAAAACAGTGTGTGTACAAAAAAAATTATCAACTGCGCACCACTACACAGAGCTCGAGTTTGAATAAATTTCAACGTTTGTAATGGAGCTATGCTGGAGGCAAAATATTAGCTGCGCGACGGGATATAGAAGAAGAGAAAAATGCGTTATACATTTATCGTATTAAATTACTGCATATTGATTGGCGTAGAGAGGCCTCACGCATTCTATATGAATATTCATTTCCATTATATGCAACTAGCGATAACGAGCAAGCTTCCCTATGGAGAGTTTAGTGGCGATAACATCACGTAATGATAGTAATAAATGCAATAATTATTGGACGCTAGAGATTTTGATCATTTGATTCGTCTGTTATTGAACGCGGATATATAAATAAATATATCGTGCGTACACACATGTAAAATAACGAATTTACAATATCCAAAAGCGTATTATAAAATAAAAAAAAAACCATTATGAAAAGTATACCAAAAAAAAAAATAAAAATTCCAATCATTTTTAAATATTTTTACACTTTGATTATGTACAAAATGTCACGTAAGAGCATTTAATTATTTTCACTTATAATTAATTGCGGTGAAATATATTTTAATGAATTCTCGTGTAGAAATCTCTGTTATCTAATATGCCTAACGTGATTGCACGTGAGCGATATATTACCGCCAGATATCTACTCGACCGATGGTCTTAATAGAAGATAAAGAATAAAAAATAATAGCAAACTGTGCATGGTGATATTTGCATATGTATCATCGCAATGGCATACATATATATATATATATATATACATGTCTCGACTAAACTGTATGTCTTTACCATTTCACGTAACACTTGTGGGAACATTTGTCAGATGGCACCAGAGTGATAATATAGCAAAATAGAGGGATTATTACTACTGAACCAGTTGTTGAATTTTCCCTACACGACAATTAATATTAATACCCCAATAAACCACAATAAATGATAATAATTAAATCACGACAAACATTACCAATAAAATACACAAACACTTGGATAAATATATTGCATTTGTTATAACATATGTAAAATTTATATTTATGCGTAAAAAATAGATATTAAATCACGCAAATGAATACATTTATTTACAGTTTAATATCAACTAATAAAAAGAATAATAACTAACCTCATCCAGTTGTATCTATGCAGATATTTGCATAATATAAAGTGTCAATCACTGCATTGTACAGTATTTAATTTGTGCACTTGCTTCTGCCACGAATATATTGTTAGCAAACTGTTTTTATAATATTAACATTGAATGCGCGCGCTCTTGTCATTACATAGGTAGATATATATATATATATATATATATATATATATATATGTAGCACTCAACAGAACGCAGCTGGCCTCATACGCACAATCGTATTCCAAGTACACGTGGGTGTGTGCCACCCGGTTGGATCTGATACACATATACGCATGGATTATTTTCGCATAGACCGGCAGCAGTGATTTCATGTGTGGCTCACACGTGCTAACAGGTCTCATGCATTAAACTGGCACTTGTATTCCATCTCCATATATTAGTTTTGACAATCGTAAACTTATTATATGTAAAATATTGTTATTTTCGATTAATTCATTAGTTGTATTGCATAAGTTTTATTTTTAAAATATTGCGTACTGTGATTAATGTGTTCTGAATTCGTGACATTGTTTTGTCTGTTAATGTGTTAGAATGATTTATTTTTTTTATTATAATAGTAACCACTATCACCCAATGACGAATTCAGATAACACCAATTTAATTTATAATGAGAATTGATATATAAATGGATATGTGTGCCACATCGAGATAAGATTAATGTTATAGTTAGTATCGTGGTGCTATGTGATTTTTATTGGAATATTTGGAATTAGGTTGGTGAATGAAATAATTAATGTTTATGAGAATTAATTGAATGTGGAATTATGGTGATGTGACAATTTTTGGTATTTGGATAGTGTTTGATGAAAAATAAATTGAAACAATGGTAGAAACATTAATGATTGAGAGCAATAAAACGTCCGACACTGAAATACAAAAGATACATAATGAAACTAATTCACCTTTGCCATGGTGTGAATTACTTGTTAAATCAGAAATTTCAGTGAGTCCATCAGTTACTACTGAGTGTAATGATTCAAATACAAAAGTGATTGGCAAAGATGCTGGCAAGGATAAACTTCGAAGTTTTGGTCGTCTTCAAAGGAGAACATTGAGTGGATTAAGTTTCAAGAGCGATGCTGGGCCACTTTTAAGCAGGTAAAATGTTTTAATATTATGCTATTTATTATAAATATACTTTTAAAAATTCAATTTGAATGTAAATATTTTGTAATTAATGTCGTATTTTTCATGAATATTTTATTGCTGTTATTATTATCAAGTACTGTCTATATCTTATCACAATCCGAGTATTCCGGTTTTGTATTCTGAAAAGGATATGAGATAGTTGGTGGTAGGTATCTGATAAACTTATAAATAATCTCGGCTATTGTGCCATGCAACGTATTATTTGCATTGGTTCAAAAAGAAAATAAAGTCAACAAGAAATAAAGAAATAGAAAAAGAATGAAAAAAGAAATAATATAAATTATTTAAAGTGTTTCATTTTTACGATTCGAGAGTGTCCCGCATCAAATTCAAGGAATTCTATTTAAGAAAACGCTTATAATATGCATTACAATAATATAAATATAACTTGAAGATAATTGTGTATGACACTGAGACACCTAAACCAATATTTATGTCAGAAAAAAAAAAATTATGAGTACATATAAATTGAAAACATGATATAAACTCCTTTGCAATATCATGCTCACAATCCATCACGCATATCCACGTAAAAATAGCATCCACTCTCGTCCAATTTCCGACGGATTGCAGTAATAACTCAACCGTTTTCCAATTGTAAGCAGATGAGCTTGCAGATTTTGTATTAACATACATTCGCTCGGTCATTGACACAGACTTAATAATTTTTATATCATATTTTTTGTTTATTCAAAAATTCGTCCATCAACCCGTTTGGTATAAAAATAATCCATCGATTGATGTATCAAAAAATGTTGTATTTATGAAACTGGGATTTTATATTAGCGCGATACAGTTATCAGGTGGTTAAACCAAAAATAAATGTCTTCCTTTGCACACCAACTTCGTGTCAACGTGCACTTATAAATGCGTGTATACATGTGATACACCAAGACCAAATATATACCCCGCATTAAATACACTTGTATATACATGCAAATATACGATCGGCCAATCATGATGATGCCAATGGGACAATGTGACTCACAATAGACAAAACGAGACGGTTTGGTCATGCCGAAATGCCAAAACGAATTGGACCAGTTCAAATCGAACTCTCATTTACTCGGGACGTTTTTATTATTCACATATCTACACATATTATTCGTTGAATTATACAATTTATCGTATACACCTGAAATAAATAATAGTGTTGTAAATATAATTGATAATGTAATTAAAAATTGTTGAAAAGTGGCGATCATCAAGAGAGAATATTTAAGACTTGAAACACGACGATCGATCAGTGAAAGGTGACTTGAAAGAAATAAAATAAAATGCAATCATATACATAAATATGAATGCAGCAATAATTATTGAAGATGTCGGTGAACAACTGGCGTTGAAATAAAAATTCTCCATATATACAAATATAAAAATTGAAAACACCGAGAAAAATAATAAAAACGTGATAAACACACGTGAATGATATTGACCATTGACATGTGGTACCACACTATACAGACAGTTTGGTGACAGACGTCTTTAATTTTCTTGTGTTTGTGTATGTGTATACCTGTATGTATTTCATATATGTTGAATGTGGTATAAACGATTCATTTGGATTTTTCAGTGTTTCTGGAGAGGCAGCGATGTATGGCTGTAATGAGTAACACCCGTATAAATGTCCTGGCTATATTTAAATAGCAATTTTCCTCACCCCTCACCTGTTAACCAGGTTCTTCCACCAAGACTTAACACCACCACGACTCTGATATAAGCAACGTTCATGTTGTTGCGAACGAGCTATGCTAAATTTAGAAGAACCCCAGCATCTTCTTCACCCGCTTCCCCCAAGTCTAGTCGCCATATTTATCCGCTTTTTTTTTCTTTCACATCCAATTCCGTATACGCACTCTCATACACACACACACACACTTTTTGACATGGCAATACTCTCAGTCAGTTCACTATTAACAATTAATTCAACACATCCCGTAAATCAGAATTTATATATAGAATATCAAATAAATAAATTCGATGAACTTGAATCTATATTTGCACGTTTATATTCAAAATATAGACAGACTTAATATCATATTGTTTTGTTTTTTCAATTTTTATTACAAGTGGATATGCATATATACATATACAAATATATTTAAATATCAATGACAATGCCATGCTATTGATATACTGGAGTAAATACCCGGTGAACAATGCTTGGTGACGATATGAAACAGTCAAATATAGCTGATGGTGAGGGTACATCAACAACATGTCCCCACCGTGGTCACCTCGGCGATGGGATGACTCTCGCAGGGCTCCGAAGAGCTATTTCTCAAGTCTCCATGCTGGTGGTCAAGGCCACGACCTCTGGAGAGGCTTCGTGGCGAGAGGAATGTCTCAAGTATGCATTTTTCTTTCGTTGACATACACCAGAGACTTTTACATTACCACCCTGCCACAATTTATCCCTTGCTGGTAACGACTCTCTTTCATTGTATTCACTTGATCACAATAGAAAAATACATACGGAATAATATCCCAGCATCATTTAACTTTTATTTAGATTGAAAGTGATATGTGTAGATATGTGCATAAATATAATTATGAATGTGTGAAAAGATTAACTCGCCGTTTTTTTTTTTTTTTTCACTTCCTTATTTACTCAAAGACGGCATTACTGTTAATGTAACTGGTTTAGTTAAAGTATTTTTATCAATAGGTCAATGTGTCAGGGCCACGTGTCAAAAGTGCGATAAGATATTTGTGTGATTTTGTGTTAAAATAATGTTGTTCATAAGCAGTATGGAATCCATCATACATCAGACAATATTTCTCTTTATACTTGTCAGTATACGGAAATTAAATTTTGTTTATAGAAAAAGGTGTATACAAGGTCAATATTTCAAACGAATATTTTTTCTCAACATCTTCCCTTTCATGAATTATTTCCAATATGTATTTTAACACATGTTGACATATCTGTGAATACATTTTTTGACTGACACATGTCAGTATGATAAATATTAGTATGCAATGTTAACTGCTAATTTTTATGAATTTATAATTTATTATTATTATTATTATTATTTTCATTATGTTGATACTTTTTATTACAACGTATCGATGGTCCTTGCAAACTCTTGCAAATATACAACTCTGGCAAATAGCCTGAAATGAACGTAAGTTGCAAGACTTGAATAACAAATCAGTGCCCTTGGCAATAAGCTGAAAATTATTTTCGCGCTCAATGCATATATACGTAAAACGTACTGCAATACCTTGTTAATATTTAGTGGTTCAGTCGTTCATTCTTACTACCAGTTTCAAATACATGCTCTTGAAAAGATTACGATTATATTTATTTATAGTCCTTACAACAATTAAATTCTGATGAATTTATTATTTTTTTCATTTGATTTTCAGATATCGACAGACGAGATTCAGTTCGCGACGTGTACGAAAAAGAGTTGTATTCAAGCACGGCGATTGCAACGTTGTTCAAGGAAATGTTGCCAAGAGACGTCGCAGATATCTTCAGGTTTATATCAAACAACACCATTATATCCCCAATTATTATTATAATATAATATCGAAAATATAACTGACACAGGACATCTTCACTACATTGGTGGACGCACAATGGCGCTGGACATTATTAGTATTTTCAATGAATTTTATGCTTTCGTGGCTGGGTTTTGCCGTCGTGTGGTGGGTCATCGTCTATTCACATGGTGATCTTGATTCACGAAATTATTCCATCAATAAAACATTTACACCTTGTGTTGAAGATATTCACGGGTTCACCAGTTGTTTTTTATTCTCAGTGGAGACCCAACATACAATTGGGTAAATAAAATAATATCAAAGTAAAATATGGCTTGCTTAAATATTTATAAAGATTTTTGTTTACTTAGATATGGATCGAAACACACAACTGAAGAATGTCCTGAAGCAATTTTTGTCATGTGTATCCAATCCATGACAGGAGTAATACTTCAGGCTTTCATGGTTGGTATTGTGTTTGCAAAACTTTCTCGACCAAAGAAAAGAACACAAACACTTTTGTTCTCTCGCAATGCTGTGATTTGTCAAAGGGACGGTCAGCCCTGTCTGATGTTTCGAGTTGGAGATATGAGAAAAAGCCATATCATCGAGGCCCACATACGTGCACAAATGATAAAACGGAAGGTCAGTTGCATTGGTATTCATAAATATTGTTGACATTGATTAATGATTTGTAACAACAGTGTGATAAATTTTATAATGCGTCGAAATTTTATAGGTCACTAGGGAAGGTGAATTGCTTCCGTTCTTTCAAACTGAACTGAAAGTCGGTGGAGATGGCGAGGAGGACAAAATATTTTTCATATGGCCAACAACAATTGTCCATAAAATCGATCACAATTCACCGCTTTATCATCTGTCTGCAAGCGATATGCTCAGAGAGAGATTTGAAATTATTGTTATGCTCGAAGGTTTGGCCAATAAATTATTGTATCTATTATATTGCCACTAGCTTGTGCATATAAATATTTACATTAATTGTTTTTATATAAATTTCAGGTGTAATTGAGTCTACAGGAATGACAACGCAAGCAAGAAGCTCATATCTACCTGCAGAAATATTGTGGGGTCATAGATTTGAACATATTATCACATTTAGAAAAGAAACTGGTGAATATGAGGTGAATTACACGTTATTCAATAATACTTATGAGGTTGATACACCATTATGCTCGGCAGCGCAATTGGATGAACTAAAACCGTTGCATCATGCAAAAGGAGGCAAGTCAAATTGTCATTTTGATATAATCTCACTAATGTATTGTACCAACTGCTGATGTGAACATTCACCCATCGCTATCATCACATTATTATGAAACAAATGCTGCCATCTACCACCCAACGATTGAGACATACCTCAACATTTATTCTACATACTCATTCATTAGCATTTTCATCAATTAACTTAATTATGTGTAATATTGAGACACAATACCACTTAAAATAGAATGATGACAAGATTTTTTCTACAATTTTATAATGTTCCCCTTTTTATTCATTAATTTTTCTCTTATTCATTCATTTACGTTTGGTTTTTTTCTTTCTTTCACCAGAACGAATGAGCTCTTCGGCATTTCCAACTTATCGGGATAATTCTAGCACCTCATTAACAACAAGTTCCGGATCAAGTTTAGCATCATCGGCTGGTGGTTTACATATGCATGCTCCAACGCCACCTACGCCGATTCCGGTGATGATAACTGCACCTGACGACTCATCAAGGCGTGAAAGTATTAATACTCCAGTTGATCTTGAGATTGCAACATTTTATACACCAGAGGAGGTACTTCACTTGTATATTGTATTGACAATTAATTGATAGTCATATTCACACACATATTAATTTTTTATCCTGTATACAATTAGAGAATAATTAATATTTGTTGATGATATTTTAAGGGTCCTGCCGAACTTGACACCGATAATATCCCAAAAAATATCGATGACTATTCGTCGTATCATCATGGGGATTATAATAAAATACCGTCATGTGTACCATTAAAGGACGGTACAAGAACACAAATACCCGAGAATTCCAAATACAATTTTCCATCTCGGGGATGCGACTCGAAACCAAACATTGACCAAATAACAATTTCACCCGAAATTTCATCAACGATTGACCATCAAAATGCAACGGGTGCATTAAAAAAATCTGCATCCAAAGTGACATTAGATTCGAGGTAAATTGAATGAAATCCAGCTTTATATCAATTCAATTGTCGTATTATATTGTATCATTGTTGCAATTGCAGACACACAAGATTTGCTGACTCGCCACCAAAACTAACGCAGGATAATACTATCGTTAACATGTCACGATTAGAAATTAATACGTGTGCTGACAGCAATGATAAACTCATAATACATCGTGTTACTACCACAGCCGACAAGGAGAAAGACACTGATGGTCCTATAGAACTTACTAAGATGAATCACCTGCTGAGAATAACGCCACCACCGCGATTACCACCATCACGTACAGAAACTTCTGATACCAAGTCAAACAATCATTATCCATTGAACGCGAGCCCCAGGGAGCAAGTATAAGTGAGTGACTTCTTATTTCTCTTAAATTTCTGTCGACTTTTTTTTCTTTATCTCTTTGTATAAATGAGGTCTTGGAATACTATTCGACATGAATAATAAATTCAATTTTGCCTTGTTACCTATTTTTAACCTTTATATAATGTACAAACATACAGTGAAATGAAGTAGACTAAAATGTATCGGCATAATATACCGCACGATAAAATGAATTCTTGTTAGACAGTATGTATACAGAATCATGCAAGGTCGTGCATATATATATATATATATGTGCATATATGTGATACGTGCCAGTGGAACTTGATAGCCGGTTATACGGGCTTGGCGTGGTGTCATGCTTCGGGTAAAGCGCTATAGAGGAAGCGGAGGCCGAGTCGTCGAGCCGCCGAGATTAAACAATTGACTGGCGTGATAACGAGGACACTTCCCGCCACTAACATCATCCTGTCGTCTATAACCTACGACGCTCCGATTCATCCACTTAAACCCCAACACACGCAACCACCTCACGTGCTTTAATATATTACATCATATTCGATGATACTAATTGAATCCTGATGATTCCAAAGTTTACAATAAAATTACAATGCATTGGCAGATATAATTGCAATATATGATTATTAAATACAATAAAATTATTGAATTATGTGTTAATTGGCAACAACATTAAGACACTGGTAATTCGCAATTATATCGTGTGAAATTGCCGCATGATCTATGTGAAATTACAAAATGCTGACGCAGCAGACAGCCATACCAAGCGTGACTAATCCAGGCGGAAGAGGATGAGAGCGTTGGAAATCTTGAGTTTGCTTACTAAACTCAAAATGAAGAATGAAGAAGCGAGTGAGTGAGGTAAAAGAGGAACGCGTTTCTAAATGATGGCTGTGGATTCTACGAGAGGTTGCATAAAATTCAATAATATCATTGTAAAAAAAAATATTTGTGTCTTGGTTCGAAAGTTGATGAACTTGAAATACATGCGATTAGGATCAACATTATTGGTAGACGTGAAATAAAATATATCTGAATACAATAAGCAAGTGGCTGTAAAACGAGGACTCGTTGCCAAGGCCAATAAATACCATGCGAAATCCTGCCTTCTATATACTTACACATCTCACTGACTATATAATAAAAGGAATAGAGGAGAGTATTTATCCACGGCATGATATATAAAAGGTGATGGTAGGATATTTTAGTAAAGCAGTGTGGTTTGGAGAATGGTATGGAATTATGAGCATTGACCCGAGTAGTTGACGTGAAGTAAAGGCAAGTGGAGAAGCAAATAGAAGGCGTCGAGTGGTTCTTAAAGAAGTAGAGAGGGGACGGATTGCTCAGACTAAAGAAAGGAAAAGAGAATATAAAAAAAAAAAGAATGAGTATAAGTGAGTATAAAAGGAGAAGGGATAAAGGCGGGTATAGAACGTGCGTCGAGATCGCACTGAAGAAAAGACTTCGAGTTGTGATCGCAATCATATACTTGTCGATATCCGCCTTCTTGTGTATCCAACATTTATAAATATAAAATTGTTATATCGTACCATTATTTTCATCACAATTACAAAAGAATATTACGTATAAGTGCAATTTATCCATGATGCAGAGTAAGATGCTGCCATATAAGTCTGATTAATATATAAAACTCAACGCTAACATTTACCGGTGAGTCATAAGTGACGTGCATATGTGTATATATGAGTGTGTTGTTGCCACCTGCCACTAGTACATCAGGCAGTATCAGGCCACGTTTCTAACCGTGAAATATATATAAATAATTATTAAATGCAGTTAACACCTTGAGTATTATAATAAGTACTCGTAATATTTGCGCGCGGGATACATTTGAAATTACAATTTTCCCGCTTCATCATTCAGCGCACGCGCATCAACTCACAATCGAGATATAAATTGTTAATCACTCGCAAGTACACGATACATTCACGTAAAGCTGCATCACGTATCAGAAGAATTCAAGGGGATCAACGTGAGAATAATTGAAACATGCAGTGATTGTATATATGGAATTTAATTCAGGTAAGCAGATTGACCGAGATAGGAATGCATTTATTAATTGTTACATTGCGGTTCAGTCAATCATGCCGGGTATTTATTTTTTTCTTTATTCACGTTGTTTCCCACCTCGTTGCTTGGTTGCTCTTCCGCCCACCGCATTCACGCGCGTACACAACAACCACTGGCATGTGTAAAATTATTATAAATAATAAATAGCACTTAGGGGACTTGAATGAATCAACATCCGATGTGCATGTCGACCTAGATTTTTTCCAATTATCCCGTGTAAAATGCGCGCACACGCACAACCCTATAATACTAAAATTTGTATTCACAATTAATAATAATAAACCCCACGTTTTATTTATGAAAATACTTCAAATAAATATCCAAGACAAAATGAAATTATTCTGAATAAAAATTTCGAAAGGTTGGAATTTTATTTTTTATTTTTTTTTTTACATCGAAGATTTCTCACTTTTTCTTCTGTATCGGTAAAAAAAAAAATATATACTTTTCCACACAGTAAAGCCTAAAATTATACTTCAATAAAAACGGTAAATTCAACATGTTATATATAAAAATATATGCCAACAACATGGAATATCGAATATATTGTATCGTTATATATACAGCTGTTTGCATATGCATCAGATATTATATTTTGTCCGTATATATATAAGTATTATATGTGTGGAAAGTTATATTGGAGATCGGTGAGTTTTTAGCGAGTGGTCAAATCGTCCTTCGAGCGATGCCAATCGTGTGTGCATAGCCGTTAACTCTTAGCATACGTATCTGTATTCGAGCACATTATAAATATAAATTAATATAAAATAACAAAATATAAAAAAAAACTTGCAATAAATATTTTATTGCCCCATATAAAATATATAGATCTATGAAATATTTATAAACTCTTATTGACCAAAATGACTCGCGTCAAATTAACATAATGCAATAACTAACACGCAATACCGTAATTTACAACAGCATCAGCTCCAATAGAATGTCATGATTTTGAATCTTACGTCGTGATTAATATATAACCAATTTTCTAAAATTTCAAATTCATCTCGCAACACTTATACATAATTATTCCATTTCACTTCCGTTGTTGAATTATTCATGGGATAAATATATATTTATTATCAGGTATCATTGCACAAAATTAAATAAAACCAAACAAAATATTTATGTATCTTATAAATAGCCCTGTTTGACCAGATACTTTCAAATGTATATAAATATAAATATATATGTTATTGCCAGCGTGTGTTCTATTCAATCCGTTAGTTCTGATATGCATACGTAGCGTGTGTGTGCGCATGTATGTCCTTCGCGTTAAAACACTCAAACAAGTGCTCTTTTTACAGATATATATATATATAAATATACATCAAGACATGAATGTAGGCTTTATGTATATATATTCAAAAGTGTATACGTAAAATGAATGACAATGTAACATGTGTGTAATCAAATACGCAAATAAAACAAAGCAGATTCATGTCGGCTGCACTCTGTAGTATTTTTCTATATATGCAAGAAACTTTTGTACATATTGCTGTACATGTACGGCCAACAAGATGCCCCTCTCACTCGCTCTTGCTCGTTCACAAACAAGCATTTTACCGCCCCGCCATCACTGCCAAATGCCATAGCATCCGTTGGCACAATAGCGTGCAACAGACGAGAATCTGAAACAGTTGTGAGCGCGAGTCGTGTCTGTGCGTCTAGTATCTCGCGAAACCATTTCTTTTTTTTTTTTCTTTTTATTTTTCAGTTGTATAGGAAAAAAAAAATTAAATGATTCAGAATTATTATTGTACATCTGAAATATCACGAATATATATATTAATTCAATTTATATTTATATAGATTATGAATTTATATATATTCATGTATCCATATAAATTTTATTTGAACAATTGGTCGATTATATAGACATTTATGTATAAATCACATATTGATAATTATTACAGAGATTCGATACTGATGTTATACGGCAGATCTGAACGAAGGAAGAATGGTATCAGTGAGCTGATTAACATGTAAAACCGAACGAATATAAACAGATAAAGTAATAAAAGAGGAGGAGGAGGAGGAGGTGGAGAAAGAATAAGAAAAAAAAGTTTAATCATGCATAGTGTAAATCCGAACAAACTTGGGGACTTTGATGCCCGTCACATTATACTCATACTGCATTAGAAAGAAAAATATTTAAAGCCTATTCAATGAAAAAATAAACAGTAACAGTCCTCTATTTAATTTAAAAAAAAAACCGAGTCATTGAACTCATTTCAATTGAAAAGAGATTGTGGAAGAAAAAAAATAGCCGAATTGCATTGAAAACTATTTAAAATATAACGATAATATGCAAATAAAAAAAATCGGAAGATTGATACTTTATGGACTACTATGTAATTTAGCGGGTGCAACTTGACTGTGGCAATAATTGGCAAATTTGTCAACACAAGGAATGGAGGAGCCTCAAAAGCTCTTTAGATTGCCGGGTACCATTGAAGAAGAGGAGGAACGTGAATTGGATACGAATGAGGGACAGCAACAAGCAACTGACAATCCCCAACGGGCCGAATCGCCATTGTTGATTCAAAAGATAACTGGAGGAACTAATTCTAGTATACCAAGGAATATTACCCTCGTGAGAGTGAGCACGCAGAGTAGCAGTATTGGTGGTGTTGGTCGCCAAGATTCATACAGGTTATTGCATTTATCATATATAATCAATTATTATTTTTAATTATTCAAATATCACGAATTATTCGATTGTTTATAATATTGAGATTGATGATGGTATCCATATCCGGCCGATCGATCATCATCTCAATTACAACATTCGGTAAATTGGAAACGAAAAAAAAAAAGTGCATGTGACACATAATCAATAATGACACGCATTTTTTGAATCTATCTATACAATGCTAAATATTTCAATTGAATGTATTTATTGGAGTATCACCTTTTTTGTATCTCACTACGTTCAAAAATGTTTTATTAATACATTGTTGTGGGCCGACAAATATTCTGATAAATATTGTACGCCAATAAGATAATGATTCGAAAGTATATATACCCATCGTCCATACTCGATAACACGACATAATATATCAAATATTATTATTGACAACAAGCGATCCATTATGAATACATTAACCGACCGCCAGGTATATCGTGAGAAAATGACTAACAATCAAAATTAAATACTATTTGTATGTATATACGTATGACGTTATATTTTCATGAAACATGTTTCGATTATTATACAAATTTCAAGTAGATATACGCGTATATATATATATATATATATATACAATATCAATATACGCATACACACATGTTGCTGTAATACTTGCGAAGATCTCCGTTATATAATTACTCAATAATACTTCGCGAAATTTGGAATAATATTGTGAGGCATTTTTTTCGGCATACACAGTATACACAGATTTCGTATATCACGTTGGAAGACAGCAAACAATTATGAATTCTTTCCCTTTTATCACACTTGCCCCTTATCATGTGTGGTCCCCTCTACGCGATTCCTCCTCGCACTCATCAGTTGTTAAACAAGCAATAAAAAAAAAAGAGGAAAAAAAAACAAAAGTGCAATCATCTTTTACAGTCATTGCCCAGTTATATTCGCTATTTTAATCTTCCAACTCATTACAAATTTTTATCACGACTATGCAATACTGGCAAATCATGCAATAAATATTACGTACGTTTTTTTTTTTTTCTTCATTCCAATTTTCATGAATTTAATTGCACAAAGAGCAGTGTGAAAAGCAAGAATATCTATCATTATTGCGGTTGTCAATGACAGAAATGATCATATATTGCACATAATAGAAATGAAATGTTTCTAGTCGATGTATCACAATGATGAATGAAATAAGTTGATATGATGCGTACTCCCGCCCCATCAGTTGCGATGGTACAAGTGACTGAAGAGGGGCAAAGAGAGGGCGCGGAGGGGCCAAAATTGCCACAGCAATATCTCACTATACCATCCGTTGTTGTAACGTCAAAGCAACGATGTCGAATAGTGGAATAAAGTATAAAGTGTGCAGGCATATTGGCCGACCATGCGCGAGAATACCAATCAGATCGTCATCAATGAGGCAAAGTATCGTCAGTGGTCGTAGAGTCTCCCGGAAACGAAACAGCTGGTTGGTTTACATTAAACAAGGTAGAACTCGTTGATTAGATCCATGGACAATAAAATAGCATCGCAAATTACATTGAACTATTGTATTTTTATAATTGTCCATGATCATTATACCTCATCAATCATTTCTACACATCATATCAATGACAATCAGCCAGTTTTCAATTTTAATTTTCCTCGTTAATGTATACCGATAACAAAAAAGAAAAATAGTCTGTCCATATACATACATATGTAAATATTTTGAAATGCATATAGATGAACAGCTCATTATCCCACTATGTTCAATCCATATCTGTCTAATGAATTGAATAACGTAAAGAAAAAACACGAAAAAAAAAATTGCAAAAAAAATCAACTGTCATATTTCTTTGACCATTATATAAATTAATCACTTCCAAATTGAATTCACTCTCAACGTTGATTGACCTTTTCCGGGATTCATTGTCCACACCGGGTTCCTCATTAAGTATTGCCAAGATTTGTTAAGTCTTGTCTTAGTAAATTACCGGCGCACAATCACATTGTCGGTCTCAATAACTATACTTCTGACCTCACCGCGTGATTATATTTAACCCGTACTTCTCTTTACCACTCATCTAATGAAACCTGGTGTATTAATGCACTACACACGTTAAGTAATCATTAATCGGCAACTTCCCGTTCACCCGATACAGTGTCACTCTAAACCGCGCGCGAGATGATCATCAGCTTAGTGTATATACATATTCAAATGAAAATTTACATACAGCTAAATTTGATATTGCATATATAAGTATCATTGCTGTAGCTGTATCATGTTATTACGGATATTAAATCGGATTGATACCATTTATGTTATTGTAACATGAAAAATAATGGTTTGCAAATGCTTTATTAAACATTTATGAAAATCACCGACTACCCTAACTTACGGGATTTTTTCCACCGAAGAAATATGGTAATGTCGTAATCAGTAATATTTTTTTTTTTCCCAAGATTTGCAAGCGGCCATGATAACGTCGTAATAAGTCTTACAGTACCAACCAAAGATAGTGATAAGAAGCGTCAGTCATCTTGCCAGTTGCGTAGTTGTATGCATCGCGTATCAAAATCCTGACATGTATGTGTCAGTTGGTTATAATTTCAATTTAATGAATATTTCTTCTTCCATCTGAACAAAATTACAATTAGAGAAGAGAGAAAAAAAACATATCTATAAAAGCAACGATAGCCGATAATGCTGACAAATTTTTATTTCATTATGTCGCTATTACGTCAATTAAAATACGTCACTATTTACGTGAAAAGTATCATTTTTACATTACCACTGTTGTATACGTTGAAGAGGGACGATAATTTATTTTTGCAAATAGCGAGAGTAAACGGTGTTGTTAGTGGCTGATAAGTGGTGGGCAGTATGGTCAGGTGTCTCGATACACAGGATATAAGACGTTCTGTTTGTCACATCGGAGCAGTATAGTAGATGCATCAGTTATCAATATTACTAATAATAATTTGTTATTGCTCGAGTGGATATAAAAAAGTGCGTATCAATGTATCGAAATGAGAAGACCATTTGGCCATTAATAAAACAATAGAAAGGAGTATTGTCAAAGACAATTTGAAGAACTTATATTCAATGTGATCTTGACCCAAATTTTATATTTATTATCAACTCAATATTGATTCAATGAAGCTAATCAACAATACTATCATCTGCAATCTTTGATTAGCTATTGCCAAGGTTCGCAACGCTGCGACAAATTCGATACGTAGACTTTTCACCTAATTACAAATCATTTGAATTAAATTACAATTCATGAAACAAAAAAAAAATAAATAAAATACTAATATACTTGTGAGAAAATATGAATGGTAATATTATGAACGCTCATCATTTGAATGGTCACTCCCATTACGGTGAGCATGGAGATAATGAAAAATTAGTGCATTCACAATGCCAGACGCCAATTGTCGTAAAAGTGTCAAAGAATCTCGATACATCATTCAGAAGCAGGTACACTAATCATGAACCGTTGCAAATGCAACAATTTTTTTCCCTTCACGTATATATATGAATTATAAAAAAAAAACTCCCCTTCAATATTACAAAGAATTGTTTCGGCTTATTTATTGCGCGATAAATATATATTTTTTGTTTACATTTGAATGCATCAATAATTAGTTACTAGTATACACGCGCATGTTTAATCACGTGTGCAATTTGTACGCATAAATGTATTACAGTTGATCTTGCACAATGTGTAATTAATAAATGCATTTAATGAATGATATACTCATAAATAAAGTGTGGACGTGTATGTTTTCACACCAAGTCTATTTTTCTTTTTCAAAGTCAGTCTTGAATACTGTTTCCAATGTCAGATATTACTGTTATATATATATATATATATCGAATAATTGTTTTCTCTTTTTTTTTTGCCTCACGAACATAATGAATTATTGTGTCAAAAAGTCATATTGCCATCAAAGTCAACGAATAATTTCAATTGTAATCGTGTAATACATCAGCTTTAGAAATGAAATATATATTTGCGATCGAGTATACATGCAACATGTTATTTCAATATTTGGTTGTATTCAAGGTCGGTTAACAATGAAATGTCTCATATACTTGAGTACACCTACGAGAGAATAATTCTTCAAATGCGATAGCAACGACATTTGCTTGATCCACTGTTTTCCAAGCTTATCTATAGGTCGCTAGTTACATTTTATATTTGTCACTGTGACGAAATGATATATGGAGGATACAGTTGATGATGAGGGGCGTTATAGTACAAATTCACGCATCAATTAAAAACGTCGCGCACTTGTCCATTTAATTATTGGCACACACATACATACTCCCGCCCACTAGAACACGAGAACACTGCGCACTTACATCAACATCTTTTTTATTTTCACAAAACAGTATCTCAGACAATTACCATTCGCTAATGTAATCTATACATATGCAATAGAATGCCTAGGATGTAAAGATTGTCACGCGGAAATGAAGAATAAGCTGCGAGAAACGAATTCTTTGATAATTGAATTGTGAAAGAAAATACTTGTGTACATATTTGCATTATATCACCGGTGCTAATTAACCTATTTGTAAAGATCTATATTTAATTTTGTAATACAAATAGGCAATAATATTTATTCCTCTTTCAATGATGTTTTAGGAGTCGTTACAGATCGGGACCAGTACGAAAAATACGGAGACGGGCAATTTTAAAAAATGGCGAATGCAACATTCTCCAATCGCGCATATCACGTAGATCGTTGCGTTTTCTACAGGACATTTTCACTACTCTCGTTGACACACAATGGCGATGGACATTGCTGTGTTTTACGTTGAGTTTTGTATTATCATGGCTGGGATTCGCTGTAATATGGTGGTTAATTGCGTTTACCCATGGTGATTTTGATGAGAAGCATTTACCGCCCATTCAAGCTGAAAACAATTGGACACCGTGTGTTTACAATATATTCTCATTTACAAGTTGTTTTCTCTTTTCAATTGAGACCCAACATACAATTGGCTATGGCAGCAGATCAACTACAGAAGAGTGTCCTGAAGCTATATTCGTTATGTGTATTCAAAGCATCGCCGGTGTGATGATACAGGCATTTATGGTTGGCATTGTCTTTGCAAAAATGAGCAGACCCAAGCAACGTACGCAAACATTATTGTTCTCAAGGAATGCAGTGATATGCCAACGTGATGGCGAATTGTGTCTTATGTTTCGCGTGGCTGACATGAGAAAATCACATATAATTGGCGCAACTGTGCGAGCACAGGTAATCAAAACAAAAACAACAAAGGAAGGTGAAGTGCTTGCACAAAATCAGCAAGAACTCATCATTGGCAATGACAGCAACAATGGAAATATATTTTTTATTTGGCCCATGACCATTATCCATAAAATGAACGCTGACTCGCCATTTCACAATATGTCAGCGGAAGATATGTTAACAGAGCGCTTTGAGGTTGTTGTCATTCTCGAGGGTACAATTGAATCAACTGGACAAACTACGCAGGCGCGATCCAGTTATTTGCCACAGGAAATATTGTGGGGCCATCGTTTTGAGCCAATGGTGTGCTATTCCAAGGAACGACAGGGTTATGAGGTTGATCATTCACTATTTAATACTACAACTCAAGTTGATACACCATTGTGTTCTGGTCGCGAGCTCGCTGAATTTTATAGAATACAGGACGATCTTCGTCACGGCACTGGTAAGTTTATATTACGATGATCAACATCGAATCCTCAATTAATCATTTAGTTTTTAATATTCCACTTATCCATTACTCAATCATCATGGTGCTCTATTTAATAAAGCTATATATAGTCTTATGCTTAATGTGTTAATGTATAGCCTTAATATCTCTAATGCGTCAATATCATTGCAATTAATATTGTTCTAAATATTTCATCTATATGCGGTGACATTAGTACAAAATTAATCTAAGCTATAAACATGTATGTTTAACACAATAAATGCTCATCTTGTCATACGTCTCTTGTCTGATTGCTCTTGGTGCTGGTATATCTCATAGATGCAGTTGGTCTAATGAAGAAAATTCCTAGCGAACCAAGAACTGCCCCTGTAATACTCACTACGTACAATCATAATGATGGACAAGGATACCTGATTCCACCACAAGGATTTGGCCCACAATCATCACCTAAACTTCATCTAGACATCCCGATGATTGATGAGACACAAGGAGCTTGAAAGTGTTTCTTGTTTTTTTTTTTTTTTTTTCCTCTACGACAAGTGTCTGGTATATATCCAATTTATATCCAACAAAAACACAGCGTAACAGTCAATTTGTGCGGTCTAAATTTATATATAAATAATTCATTTGCCTATCTGGTGATATATATGTTAATTACCTTCTGATGGGATTGCTAATCACTAAACTAATTAATTGAAATATGTGAACGTCTCTCTTGCAATATTGTCTCTTATGGTTCATTTTGTCTGGCTTGCTCCAAATAAATTGATATGTATATTTTATTATTAATTGTGGACTTGTGGCAAAATCAAAAGCATAATCAGGGTACAGTGGGATTGAAAATGCTGTGTGCCAATAATACACAATGATATATAACAAAAAAAACTCAGTGCTCAAGTATTTTGCAGGTTTCATTGTTGATGATGAATTAATGTGCGTGGAGCCTTATCATGATGTTCATCATTACACAAATCATCAACGACCATTAATGGTGGGACCCAATCACAGCTTTATCGCACGAGCAGAAAGTACTAAAAGTGATAATAGTTTGGAAGAACATGGTGTGTTCAATAGAGGCGTTTATCAGGACGCCCATAGTCGAATACCAAGTCCACATTTTATTTACCATCCACAACGTGAATTAGTTGGCCATGAAAAATCAATGGAAACTGATAATGATGATATCCAAATAATTGGTGACACGGAACTTCAACATTTGCCAGAGGCTGTCAATCGGGAAATAGTAAAAAACAGTCGAGAAATAATATTTGAGGAGGAGCCTCGTGAATCCGAACCTCTTCTTTCACGTGAAGGGAGTTCTTCATCAATGAGACCAACCATTACAAAACGCACCACGCCCATGCGATTTCCCGTTTTATTAGACGAGGAAAAACGATTGCTCAGCGATTCGAAAAGAAATTTGAATTTTAAAAATTGTACACATATCGATGAGGAGAAACGATCGCTCAATGGTTCACGGCGAAACCTCAATGGATCAAAGCGATATGTTCTCGTATCACTAGACAAAGCCGAAGGGTGGAATGGAAGTGCTAGGAATCTTATTATAGGTAGTAGAGAGAATTTAATTAATGCTCGACGACACACGGGAAGTAAAGAAAGATTGAATGTTATGAAGCACAGTAAAAAAATAACGAAAGAATACCCAGATTCTAAAACTAAACGGAAACCCATTGATTTAATGCCACCGGAGTGTCATATACCAGCCCATATCGCAATAAATATAGACAAGCAACCAAAACCCATCAGTCATCAATCCGAAATTACTCGAGAACGAGAAAATATTTTAACATCTTCTCCCTCAACTGATTATATGAGATTACCGAGTGAAATTATCATGGCATCGCCGACCTCAGACTCAGCGCTAACACCTGAATCCGGATTTGTCGAAGGCCCACTCTTAAATTCAAGTCCTGAATCGAGCAAACGTCAAGTTCAATTATCACACGATACAAATGTGATTTCAAGAAACAGACGGAGTTATGAACATGCCCAGTTGCAAGATGTCAATAATATTCTCATGCGAACTAGTAGTGATAGCAGCTATTCTGACAGTGATGGTGTAGCAAAAGAAATGGCAGCTGAAAATTGTTCAAAGAAAAAAAATCGTGCGCCAAACCCTCCAACACGACAGACAATATCATACACAAGTGTTTAATTCCACTTCATACAAAAAGCAATAAATACAAAAATGAAACAAAATGCTTCCGCCATAAATTCCGTTTTATTATATTTAATAATATTTAGATCAATTATTTTTTTGTATTTTACTATTGATATACTGCAAATTGTTTCAATTATATTTCAAAAGTGATGTTAAATAATATCGTTTATTATAAAAATGATAAGTGCAATAAAATGCAAAGTAAAATAGATGACAATAATAGATAAGACTTGACTGCTGGACAGTCTATGAGGAAATATTTCCACAAATAGCCATTATAGTTGTAGTTATAATAATAATAATAATAATAATAATAAATATTATTATTGTTATTATCGTCATTATAAAAAGAAAATATGACACATGGCCAATTTATTGAAAATTAAATTTCTGTTGTTAATGTAAATATTCGACAGACTCACGCATACATTCAATATGTATAAAAAAAAACGATAATTTGTAATAAATATGAATGCAATTCATACTCAAACCATAATAAAGATTTACCATTTTATTCGCTCTCAACAAATGTTTACAACTTTAAAAAATGTAAGTAAAAAATGATGAAATGTCACTCGTATGTTTTGAGTTCATAGAGACGAAGAACACCGAACCACACCCACAATTCGCCCACTAAAATAAATAAATCCAATAGACAATCAGTATAAATTATATGACTGTACTGATCATAAATTAATATTTAATTAAATTAATGTTGTGTACTTATTACGGAGGTAACACCAGCCATGTAAGTAATCGCATTGTAAAATGATAGCCGAGTGAACAAAAGCCAAAATGCCACAAAGGCATCACCAACATTGCACACAATATCTGATATAGAGATAATTAATAATGGAAGACTCCAACGTGGACTCATCTGTATTTAAATGTTACATTTTTATCGAAAATTTCCATTTAAAAAAAATTATCAATCGGTGAAATTGACAACTCACGAATATTATTGAATAGAGTAGCATGCAAGCTGATATTGCATAGACAATTGCACATGGTACCGAGTAACCAATGCTAACAGTCACTACGGCTTTTCTCGGTGGTAATAAACCATCAACTACTTTTCCATTATCCAACAGACTATATTCCATACACCCATAACGTATCCCATAATAGCTCAATGCCAATATAAAAAAGGTAAGCAATAACGCTTGAATAGTATAAAAAATTTCATTTTGCAATGATTTTTGATGTATATATTTGTCTTTAAGCCTCAATTTTTTTCTATTCTTCGTCATATGCAATACTTCAATCTCATCCATTGACTTTTTGCAATATACCTCCGCCATTTATAATTACTAGTAATAATGTTGGTCAAAAAAATTTACTGAAAATAAAAGATGAAAAATGGAAAATATATAAAGCACTAATTTGCTATCGATAATTTACCGTAAATTTTCCTAACACGTTTTTCTCTTTATTCTTCTATCTAATATTAATTCACAATCACTATTAATAACTCGCCAATTAATTTAATTGATATTTTGTTTCCCTATACCAAAAATAATATACAATACATGTGCAATATCCAATGACATTTCTACAATGTGAATTTTGTTTCGAGAGATCATTTTTTACTATTAATTCTCAATTTTTTCCTATATCGAATGCCTTGAAGCTGATATCAATCAGATAACCTATTTATATCCATGGATGACTGATGAATTGGTTGTATTAATGATTTGTGAGATATTAAATATTAAATTTTCAACCATTTATACACACAAAAGTCGCGAAAAATCCGCACCTCATCGGAAATAATGATATCGTGCAGAACAGGCGGCAAATTCGGTCGCACAATCGGTGATAAAAATAAACAAGCGGTAATCAAAGCAAAAATCATCAAAAAATGCCACGTAAATAATTAACAAGCATATTTATTAGACAATTTTTTTTCTTTAGCTACTGAATCATCCAGTAATTTGCACCCTATGTGATTCTTGGGCACCGTCAGGTATAATTGGAAATCAATTATACGTAATAATTCTTGGAATCGTTGGGACCGTTAGTTAGTCTATCGTAATATTCAAAATGACATTTAAATCAATAATGGATGCTTCAACATAATACCACATACATATAAATGTAACTGTATTATAATTTTGCTTTTCAATTAATTTTTATTATTCAGGCAATCACTATATATGATATAATTCGCATAATCAATTGTCAATCACCGTCAAAATATTCATCTCGTCGCCAAAATACAGATATGAGTGAGAAAAATTTATTATAATTTATCTCAAATTTTTTTTTTTTCTTATTTCTGTTTTGGTTAATTGATAAAAAATTGATTGTACAGTTTCGCTGGACATTGAACGCGATCTTAAACTCATGACATCTGTACTTGTTATTGAACACCATACTTTAATAATGATTGGCGCTGTCACGGTAATATTTGAATTAATTTAAAATTATATCAACGATAAATTAATCATGTGTATTGATTGCAAGACAGGAATATCCGATGTTACATATACCATGGCTAATTATGCAACTGTGCGTTATTATTGTGGAAGTCTGTGCCTTTTTTTCTAGGATTGTTATGGATGGACTGTATATTCATCGTTCAGAAATTCTACAAGCAATCATAGTGATATTTCATTGGCTACAGGTATTCTGCCTGTGCATACGACAATTTAAACAAACATCATTGTAATTATATTTGCAAATAATAATAAATCTGTATAACAAAAAAAAAATACATAAATAAATTGAATATACTGATTATTTTTTTCTTACTCATTTTCTTTTTTTTTTTTTTTTTTCGTCGCAGTTTTATTTGATAAAAGTGTCCACAATCTTCATTTATTTGATGCTACATTCGCATTATAACACAATATGACTACCGTAAATGTTAAATTAATTATCGCAAAATTTGTTGTTACAATATTTTATCGATGAACGATCAAAAAAAAATGAATAAAATAACTTTGAATTATAAAAATTCTCCAAATAATGATGGGAATATTGGGCAATCAACCTCTAAGTATGAGTCGAATCCCAAATTATTGTCAAAGGTAAATCGATAAATATATTATTCTGCAAATGGTAATTTCGAAAATAAATAGTGGTATTAATAATAATTGCAGTCGGAGACATTGTATGTGAGCTTTATGTGTTTTGTGGCATCTTGCTTGAGCTCAGTGACATTTGAAGTTGGTGCTAGATCACCTCTTGGACATTCAGTAACCAAATCAGCAACATTCAATGCTCTATTTCGACGTAACTACAGTAAAATCATTGGAATTTATCAATGTCTCTCTTCATAATTTCTAATTACCATACAAATAAATCAATTTATTGAATATTTAATAATTCCAGATATGATAATAAAAATACCAATGGGGAATTTTGTTTCTTCTCTAATATCAACAATAACCCTAACACTTGGTGAAAAATACAGAATTCCATACTTTTATTTACCATGGATGGTAAATACAATTAAAGGAATGGTTTTTAATGAAGGCCCAGCTCTTGTCAGTCTTTCATACAATCAATTGCCATATGCAGTGATTCCTGCCAGTACCTTTGGATTTATGACAATGATATTATTTGGTATTAATAAAAAAAAAATAATGCAACAATTAAATACGAATACTTGAAAAAACTCCATCATTATTTGCATGATGTTTGTTAACTCCAAGTACTAATGAGAATGTTTATTAATTGTTACAGTGGAAGAAATTTGTCTTTGGTACGATGTATTCTCCAGTTTCAGGCGATGCTGGATCGAATACAGTAATGACAAAGAGCAAATGAAAATAAATGAAAATATCGAGAATGTGATATCAGTAGTGAATGTAAAAAATGATACACCTGTAGATGGACGTGTGCAAAAGAAACATAATAAGACAATTCATACATTGGAAATTAAAGCGAAAAATATATATGAACCCGATGTGGATACATTGTTGCCTTACATACCAAAAAAATCATTCAGGCTCTCGGATCTCAGACAAACAAGAAGTTTAACGGCCATAAATCACTCACATTTACGTTTACTATGACAGTATTTACATTATATCTATGATTTATTAAATAATGTTGAACTATCACTATGAAACAATTGTCAATAATTATTTATATTATTTATTTGAAATATGTTTAACCTAATACACAAATTTATGGCTGCACAACTGTAGCACAAAGGAGCACAACTTATATTGCCGCGAAAATTTTTGTACTTTCTTGTAACGTCGTGTGCGCCATCTGGCCACATTGCGCAAGCGCATGAGCCCAGTTACGTACGCAAATGAACACCGGTTTGTATATATAGTTATAGTCGTCCACGAAAAAGAGACGGCTTCGGCTATCTTCGGCGTGTTTTCTCCCTTCCACTATATACTTTTCAATCCAACTTGTCCGAGAATTTATTTACCAATCACAGACGATGATTCCGCCGCGAGAAAATAATCCGAATTTTTTCGTTTCAATATTTTTTCCACTTCAATACTCTTTTATTTATCATCGAGATATCTATCCCTGAACTCTGATAGATTTAAATAGATTTGATCTATCACCCTCTCTCTCTCTCTCTCCCTCTCTCGCCCCCTCTCAAATATCAATTATGTATATGAAAATTTGCTTTGAAATAATTTTGTTATTCCTCTCATAATAAAATTCTATTTTTGTATAAGCGCGCGCGCGTAGGGATACACAAGAGACTGAATCGGGGAATATAACATTTGGGGAGGGGGTAAAAACCGAAATTACCCGAAAGCCTTCTCTTTCACTGGTACAACTATATATATCTGGTCACATTTTTTTTTTTTGAGACTCTTGTAATAACGTATTTGCTTATAAATGTTCGTTTCGAATTATTTGTAATCACTTTTAATAATATCACTCACCCGTGTGTTTTGTGCAAATTCCTGGTTTTTCCAGACAATTATAACATCGATCCAAAGTGCTATTATTACAATTTCCAACACAACAAACGAACATTTTTATTAAACCGACTGTCCAATTTTTTGGAGGGAACTTGAATAAAGGTACGTTACACCAATTTTCATTGTTCAATTTGGAATTTTTATATCTTCATACTGATAATATTTATCAATACACAGTTGAGCAATGAATTAAAATGGAATTTACTTGAGATAACTCCTGCATCATTATATTCTCAATGCGGTATATAAGTACTGTAAAATATTTCATGTTACATTCATTATTATTATTTATTTTTGTGCATGTATCATTTAATTTGAAGGTTATTCGTGATGTTCGGCAAGTATTGAACCAAAAGAAGGCAATATCACGTAACAATTTTAAAATCATAAGAAAAATCAAGGTTTTCACTTAATAATACCAATGTCCGTTTTTGTATGCATAACCTCACTATCATTCACCACTGAAAGAATTATTCATCCATACAATAGGTATACAAATTCAATGAATCAATATAATACACATTATTCCATAATTTTATTTTTATGTAGTCAAATGATATTGAATGATGTCACAATTTCATTTATAAATTATTCAAACAGGTAATTGTAGCAAAAGCTAAAATTTGTTCACTAGCAGCAATTTTCAAGCTCGCGAAATTACCAGTAATGAACTACCATTACAATACTGTATCAATTAAATACATATTTGTAGATACTTATATATATATATATATATATATATATATAAATTGTATATTATTTATCGTGATGATATTTTTCATTTATGGACAAATAATTTTTTATCAAACTCAATGGTCATCCGAATCAATTCGAAATATATTGATTGATAATATGAAAATATAATTTTATGACGCATGCTATCAAACCATAATCTCGATATTGTTCATATAATTATGTAATAATATGTCTGGTGCAGTCTGAATACACATATTATAAATAAAAAAGAAATAATCATAATAATAATACTTCTGTTTTATGTACAAAAATTAAATCAATATATTTATCAGTGTTACCATCGAGGTATATACCGTTACACATTGCCGCGTCCAATGATATTATTGGCATTCAATCACGTTCAAGTTTCAAATTCAATTTTATATCGTTTATCCCAAGTTTTATAAATTTACTTGGCCCTATATATATATATATTATTTTGTTTGTGCGTACTCGGTCAAGTATGACAATCAATTTTTCATTTTTATACCTCGAAGGTGTCCCACTGCTACGCAATCATAGCAGCTATTGGATTAAATCGCATGATTTTACTGAGCAATATCCACGCAGCTGATGCGAGAGCACACAGGGTAACACCACCCCAACCAAAATCCATGCTCCATGATGTGGTAAATTGTCGGGCGTGGAGAATATTTTTTGGTGCTGAACCACCGACAACACCGTCTTCTGGGCCATCAAGAATTCGTGCGCCACGATCTTGCGCTCTTTTAAAATGAATTATCGTCAAAGTAAACAGTGCAAATGTCGCTATAATAAAAGAGAAATTCAGTTGAATGACATTTTCATGTGAAATATTATAATGAAATGTATGCGAAAAATATTATATAAATATATTGTATACCAGCTAAAAGATACATAACACCAGTGACAAGCACTGCTGAAATTTGATGTCGACACAGACCAAAAAATCCAACGAGCACTGCGCTACCAAGAATAATGAGGCATACCAGTGAACAGGATATACTCAAATTTTGCATACCTAGAATACGAAATGAGGAAATTATTTAAATATTTGTTTATGTGCTATTTTATTTGTATACAAAATGGAATTACTACTATTATTGCTGCCATGTTTACATTTCTATTCAAATGACAGTGAAACGAAATTCTCGGTACACAAATTATTGATCGTATCCGTAATATACGAGTGATTGTCCCGCTTCATAAATTTGCGCGCTTTTATTCCACACGTACTCAACTCATTTCATTGTTTTGATTTTAATTGGCATTTTTGTGGCTGATGGTGATTAATTAAAGTGAAAATTATGTGAATTAAAATATCATCATTGCCAAAAGTACCACAGGAATTATTCGCAAAATATATTTGATATATAAATATGTTTGCCATCTGTTAAAGTGTCTCTAGAATATCATATTCCCCAAAGTAAGATTTGATTGAGAGACTGGGAGGATGCACGCGCGAATAATTTACATTGAGCTAGCAAGTGCTCGTGATGAAAAATCCACTCTTGCCATTTTATTTCATGCATTAATATAGTTGTGAGTGGAATAAAAGAAAAGGGGAGGGAAAAAAAGACGTGTCATTTATCCTCTCTGTTTAAAATGGAACTAATGCGAAGATGTACTCACGACTCTGCCATGCCACACGGAGTTCTTCATGTGCCTCATCTGGCGTTAAATAATTGATGCAACGTTCTTGAGGAAAGCCAACATGTTCAAGAAGTTTAATTTCATTCTCTGAAACACAAGAGAGATAACTCTCTCATTACTACATGAAAAATAACACATAAAAAACCGTAATCTAAATATAACTATAATGTGCAATTAATGTGGAGAAATTGAGTTGACATAATAATTAACAGAGAAGAGAGAAGACAGTATTGTTGGAGAATAAAATTAGCGTAGGTTCAAAGCGATGCATCAAGCAATATCCTTCCTCATTTAACCTTGCATAACGCCCATCAAAGGAACATCCGCTTAAAATAATAGAATGATGACGTCGTCACGCAATCCTTTAGGATTTTGCCTACAAAATTTAGATGGCAATTTTACGGTCGATATTCCAACGAGAGTCAAGGTAATCCTCACACTGGCACCGCGTTCATTTTATATTCCAACAATTCACATACGTGACAAGATAAAAGTAATATACAATAAAATTTTATTGAATACATAAAAATTTTATGTTTACGTTCACCTTTTATTTGATCAAACTTGGCACTCTGGCACATGACAATAATTCATATTAATATTGTAAATGAGAAATATGTCGTGATACTCACCAGTGAGAGAAACGCACATGGTCCAAATGCCACCGTGCATCGGAATAAGAAAAGTTGATCGCTCGCTAATGTGACGTTGCGTGTGATCTGCCGACGGATTTTTTAGCATTGCCACTCTGCCATCTAGATACCACGTGGGACTGATATTAGCCTTATTTAATATCTCCCAATCCCAAGTCACTTCTTCCCAATGATCTGACATTATAGCACCACATAACATTGCTGTGGCTAAATAAAAAAAAATAGTAAATAAAAAATAAATCAATGCCATAACTAAAAATAGCTGGTAAATTATAATCGAAATTAAATCATTCTATCACTGCATAATAAAGTGAAATTGTAAAAGTTTCCCCCC
>CAJUYH010000513.1:0-64487 GCA_910591685.1 Galerucella tenella | reverse complement strand
ACCGAAAATCGTTATAAGTGGTTTTTGGGGCCGCTTAATCAGAATTTTGCGTGGGAACGTCCCTCTGAACACCTGGTGCGCCGTACTCTGGCCTCGAACGTCTTCTCCGTGGGGCTCTCCCGAATTTCTAGCGGGGAAGGAGGGAAACTCGGCGCCCGGGGGTTTTTCGGGTGGCTGAATTCAAATACGGCATCGACGAACCCCCCCGGCACCTGGTGCATCCGAACCAAGACCTGGACGTCATCCCCGAGAACTTTCTTGACAATATCGACAAGAACAGCCCGGAAATTATTGGAGGCGTGTTTTTTGAGACGCGAAATCACAATTTCACGTCGAAAACGACCCTTCCATCACCTGGTGCACCGGAACCTGCGCTTGAACATCGTCTCCGAGGATTTTTCAAACAAAATCGAAAAAGGTGAACCGAAAATCGTTATAAGGGGTTTTTTGGACCGCTTAATCAGAATTTTGCGCGGGAAACGCCCCTGAACACCTGGTGCGCTGTACCCTGGCCTCGAACGTCTTCTCCGAGAATTTTCCTGACAATATCGTCAGAAAAAACCCGAAAATTATTGGAGGGGGGTTTGGAAAACCCTCGGAGACGATGTTAAAGCGCAGGTTGCGGTGCACCAGGTGGTGGGAATGTCGTTATCGACGTGAAATCGTGATTTCGCACCTCAAAAAACACGCCTCCAATAATTTCCAGGCTGTTTTTGTCGATATTGTCAAAAAAGTTTTCGGGGATGATGTCCAGATCGAGGTTCGGTGGCACCAGGTGTCCGGAGGGTGTTCGCCAATGCCATATTGAAATTAAGCCACCCGAAAAACCCCCGGGCGCGGAGTTTTTTCCGTTCCCCTCGTGTTTTCTTGGAGAGTCCCACGGAGACGAGGTTCATCGGCGTTCCTGAGCCCCAGGTGTCCGGGGGGTCAATTTCAACATGATCGTGATCAGCGACCTCGAAGACCCCCGGGTACCCGATTTGAGCCAGTTCTGACTCTTATTTACAGAGGCCTCCCAAAAGATGCATTTTTGGCATGCATTTTTGACTGCAGCGATGCAATTCCCGATTTGTAATGGGAACAAATTAGGTACATTTTTTACAAATAATATTCCGAAGCGAATGCAAAAAACCGCATTCCGATCCGTCTTTAGGGAAAAAATTCCGAACTTTTTTGTTTTATTCGCTCGACTAAATGGTCCGTTTTGACAGAAAACAATGGAAATGAAAATATTAATTTATCCACAGATTCGATTCAATAATCTAAGGAATGATCACTTTCTTAAATTCCTCGTAATATTCTACTATCCGTACATTTCGTTTTCTCGGCTTCCAATGAAGGCTCTTCCTCTTATAATTAAGAAAGAAGGTTGAAATTAATTTTCCAACAAAAACTCTTCAAAAAACGAGGAAAAAATTGTTAATGTACATAAAATGAGTCGCGATTGAAAACAAAAAGTAAGTTTGTGCGGCCGCCATTTTCAATATTTGAAAACACCAACTTTCTTAGAATATTTTGTTTTATATTTCCTTGTATTATCAGTTCGATTTTGTTGTTTCATTGATAAAAAAATAATCAATGCTTGTTTTCATTATGTTTGCCGCTTAAATGTACATAATTGAAAAATTTTCACGTTTGCATTTTGTATTAGTATCAACAAGTCGGGTCGGATTTTCGCGAATTGTTGTTCTGTTTCTTAATAGACAAACTGGAACGAACTAGAGCTGGGAATATTTTCAAGCTAGAAATAAGGGTTTGTTTTAAATTATCCTAGTTATTCTCCGCACTCGAGTTCCCAGTTATATACATACATTTGTATTTCGGCATATTTGTTATGCCATAAGAATTTTTGTATTCAGGTGAAATATCAAAAATAATATATAGAACATGAAATTCCTCACAAATGTGCATTGGAAAAATACTTCAAAGCATACAATTGCGAAACTAACCTTCAATCCTAGTAGAATCTCAACCAGGTCGTTAAAATTAGATTTTGCAATTATTAGAATTGAAATATACATTGTAGTGCTATTTAATGTGGTATTATAGATGAAAATTGTTTATTTTATATTACCTATACATATGCTGCAATTATTTATACTATGAATTATTATATTCAATTCCGATTTCCCTAATTGGTGAAATTACTATAGCAAAAAACAAAATTCCTATAGTTATTTCATTTAATCTTTAATATTGGTGAGACAATGATAGGTTTTGAAGTAGGTATTGTTTGTAATAAACTGCTCCACAGTAGTAAAAGTTATCCATAAATTCGGAAATCACAAGTGTATAAATATAATTTTTTTTATGTAAGCGTCTTTGCCCTTTTGTATTTATGGTTGAAATAATACCTTCTTGGTGTGCGTCATCGATTGTTAATGTCCTTCTAACACATTACGTAGGAAGATATGGAAAAAAAGGCAGGTCTGTGATTAATCCTAATAAAAATATCACAATAATGAACCGTTTAAATGTATTACAAACGTTAACCCTAATCTTTGACTTACAAAAATTTCGTATTTTCAGTTAGAAAAAGAAGCTGGTAATTATTAATTGCATATTCTTTTGGAATTTGGCTAAATACGATCCTGATAATTTCATTTATCAAATTCAAGGTTAGCTATATGTCAAAATAGCCGGGTTTTCGGCATGTTGTTTATTTTATTTGCTATCTTGACATTTTAGCTAACCTTAAATTTGATAAATGAAATTATCAGAATTGTATTTAGCCAAATTCGAAAAGGCTATGCAATTAATAATTACCAGCTTCTTTTTCTAACTGAAAATACTTGAGAACTTTCAAAATACTGATGTTTTTCCGTGCATTCATGCATATTTTTTTGTATTATTTAAATAAATAAAACAATAATAATAATATTCATTTTTCATAAATAATAATTGACCGTAAACAACAAAGTACAGACCTGTCAAGAACCGTCAGTGTGACAGTAGAAAAAGACGTAAGACTTATTGCCGCTACGAAAGTAACGCCTTCATAGTATTTTAAACTATCGATTGATAGGTTGAGCTTGAGCGTAATCTAAACATCATAACCAATCAAATTTTTGTAAGGCAAAAATTAGGGTTAACGTTTGTAGTACATTTAAACGGTTCATTATTGTGATATTTTGATTAGGATTAATCACAGACCTGCCTTTTTTCCATTTCTTCCTACGTAATGTGTTAGAAAGACATTAACAATCGATGACGCACACCAAGAAGGGTATTATTTTAACCATAACTATACATCAGTTATTATTGAGTTTAGGTGTTTGATAGATCAGACAGACCTCTGCAATGCTAAAACTTAGCAAGGTCCAAAGACTTGTATGCATTGGCATAACAGGGGCAATGAGGACTACTCCTACAGCTAGACCTTCCTCCGCTACATTGTGTTATTATGTGCGAAGCAAGGGCAGCTCTAGCCCGACTGGAAAAAGCTTCAGACATGGCACTTGGGAGAGGACACACAGAAATAAGGCATGTGGATGAGGACATCTTTAAAATGACAACAGACCACATGACCACCAGATATATATTTCGCAAGAATTTAGAGATTGTCATCAAAGATCGAAAGGAGCTTGAGCAGAGCAGAGCGAATGAACACAGACAGATCAAGGAATAAGCTCGGCACCGAAGCGGGTATACAGGGTGTTTCAAAAAAAGGTAACACCGTCTCTAGGATAGGTAAAAAACTGAAAAATAATTGGGGTTTGCTAAGTAAAATTTTTTTCTAACGCCATCCGTTTTCAAGATAAAGGGCGTTGAAGAAAATAAAAAATTACACATTTCTTACGATTTTGCCGAAACTACTGGCACCATTGTAATGAAATTTCATACGAATATGTTTTGGAAGCTGATTTATCCCATGAATTTGTTTTTATATCTAACTCTCATAGAGGGCGCTAGTTACACGATTCATACTACGTATTATTCAACATAACTTTTTTTAGGGTAGAATTATTAGTCAAAACTCCAAGTGAACATAAACATCGTTTAATTCTACACCAAAAAGGTACTCTTGGTAAAACTCGATATTATGTACCGTTTTCGGAATATTTTGATTTGAAAATTATGAAGTAATAACCGCTCCTCATATAAGAAAATTAAAATAAAGACAAAGAACATAACATAAAATTCAATTAGAGTAAATGTTCAAAATGTCCTCCGTTTTCACGAATACACAAGTCTATCCTTTTTTCTAAAGAATCCATTAATCTTCTTAACGGTTGGGGATCATCTATGATGTCATTAAAGTGACGTTTAATTCTGTCTATTAATTCTTGACGAGAATTTACCTCTGTAGCATAGACTTTTTCCTTAATATACGACCAGACTGTGTAGTCCAAAGGATTAAAATCGCATGACCGAGGAGGCCAATGAATCGGAGCTTCTGCACCTCTACCAATCCATCGATTCCGAAAATTGTTACTCAACCAATTACGACACCTTCTATCAAAGTGCGGTGGAGCTCCATCATGCATAAAAAATAATGATATTCGCTCATTTATCGATAAATCTTCTAATATCTCAAATAAGTGATTATTTAAAAAATCAAGGTACATATCACCACTTAAATTTCCAGGTAGAATATGATAACCTATTAATCTGTTACCTAAAGTTGCTGCCCAAACATTAACTTTAAATGAGTGTTGGTAATGTGATACCCTTTTGGCTTGTGGATTCTCATCACACCAGTAGTGTGCGTTATGGGAGTTAAACATACCTTGTCGCGTAAAGGTGGCCTCGTCCGTAAAAAGAATACATTTTAAAAAATTTGGATTGAGGGCTGTCCTTTCTCGCAATGTTTCACAAAAATCGACTCTAACCGGTAGATCGTCCGGCAAGAGTTCTTGAACTTGTCTGTAATGGTAAGGATGTAGCTGCTGCTCTTTAAGTATCCGCCAAGTAGTTGAAGAAGATGTATTTGTTTGTCTTGCCATATTCCTTACACTTAATGTTGGATAATATCGAGTTTTACCAAAAGTACCTTTTTGGTGTAGAATTAAACGATGTTTATGTTCACTTGGAGTTTTGACTAATAATTCTATCCTAAAAAAAGTTATGTTGAATAATACGTTGTATGAATCGTGTAACTAGCGCCCTCTATGAGAGTTAGTTATAAAAACAAATTCATGGGATATATCAGCTTCCAAAACATATTCGTATAAAATTTCATTACAATGGTGCCAGTAGTTTCGGCAAAATCGTAAGAAATGTGTAATTTTTTATTTTCTTCAACGCCCTTTATCTTGAAAACGGATGGCGTTAGAAAAAAATTTCACTAAGCCAACCCCAATTATTTTTCTGTTTTTTACCTATCCTAGAGACGGTGTTACCTTTTTTTGAAACACCCTATATACAGCAAGTCGAGCAAATATGAAGGGATCGTCTCGCTTGGCAAATACGCTTCTGTATTTCAAGCGGAGGTCTATGTAATACTTGCATGTGCTAGGGCAAATAATATGAGAGCCTACAGAAACAGGCAGATCAGGTTCAACAGTGACAGTCAAGTTGCCCTTAAAGCACTTCAGAGCTCTAAGGTAACATCTCGGCTGGTATAGGAATGCGGCGAAGAACTTAGAAGACTGGCGACTCAGAACAGTGTACCACTGGAGTTGGTCCCAGGTCACAAAGGAATCGCTGGCAATGAAAAAGCTGACGAACTTGCAAGAGCAGGATCTCCAACCCTGATGATCGGACCCGAACCAGTTGTGGGCATTCCGAGATGCTCAACTTGGTCATAGGGTTAAAAGGGTAAAAGAAAAAACAAATAAACACTGGAAGAATGCGCTCAGGCAAATACATGAAAAGAAATTCATAGAAGAACCATCAGAAAAAGAAGCGAAAGAACTGTTCTCAATTAGCAGGAATAAACTACGCATCATAACGGGGCAACTTACGGGACACTTTCCTACGAAGGAGCACCTGAACAAAATAGGGGTGTATAACGGAGACCTTACATGCAAAAGATGCAAAAAGGATACCAAAACAGCTCTGCATATACTATGCAACTGTGAGACGCTGGACCGCAGGAGGCAGAAACTGTATGGTAGACCCCAAATGACTCCAGAAGACTTTTACAACCAACCAGCAAAGAACCTCTATGAGCTAATACAGGGAATGGATTGGCTGAGTCGTAGTTGGTAATTTGGTCCCCAAATATGACCTAACAGATATTTAGGAGGTAATCTGGTCCCTATAGAATAAACATATACCTATATAGTTTCTCTAAGCTGTGTAAGTACGCTAAGTACTCAAGGGGTACTTGGCTGGTACGTGGCTGTTCCTATAACTCGGTGGGTTCAAACAAATCGTCAGACGTATTGAAGACATGTGTCTGAAGGATACTTCTTTTCAAAATCTGAGAAACTGACTTGACTTAGACTTGATGCAATAAAAGTTTTCGGGTAATAATTTATTATTCGCCAACAAAATAAATACGATTCTGTCACGGCTAATACTTTTATGGCTTTATCTCAGGTTCGATCAGTTTCTTAGATTTTGAAAATGACCTCAACATACATAAATTATTACAATGCTAGGATCATCTAATCTTCAATGCAATATTACATCTAATTATAATAAAATTCACCAATTAAATAAATGAAAGATAATAATTTCACGTTTTTATTGGTTGGACGATATTTTATAGGACATATTTAAAAGTTAATTTATTTTTACCTACTAACAATAACTGGTAATCTCCTTTAGCGTTTCATATAATGATATCAATAATATTAACAGGTTAAGCTCAAAAACGAGCACATTAATTAATAATGCATAATTTTTTCGTTTCTTACATCCGCCTTGGGCTATAAAATTCAACAGACTGGCCTCAGCCGCTCACCATATGGCGTTTTACTTTTAAAAAGAATGGTTTGATTCTTTTTAATTGTCAAGAATTTGGCTTCCGTTAGAAAAATATAAAATGGACATAATACTTTTATGGGTTTTATATTTTATCGATATGTCAATTTTTCACAATAAATAATTCTCCTCCAAAACTATATTTGATATATTTGTTTTCTCGTGATACATTAAATGCCTTTTCTTTTACAGATTTTGGGCTTCTATTTGTAACTGAATTTTTTAATGGATTAACATGAGAAAATGCTATTTACTGCTATTTACATTCCTACATACATATTATATAGGTGATGCTATATTAACAAAAACATGATAATGTTCAACCAAATTTTCATACTTTTGCAAAATGCTGTATCTAAGACTACAGAATGACTCATAAGCCATTCCTGTGTGGCACTACGACTGATCTAGGAACAGCATTTTTACAAAATTGTACACGTTTTGTGTAGATTTTTTTTCGGTTTCAATACGGAATGTTGGCGGACCAAAAGTATATATGAATCCACAAAATATTTTTCCTATAGTTCAGAGTTAGGCATTTGATCCCATTTTGCTATATAGGTCAGCAGTAAAATAATCGAACTACTCAAAAAATTTGTGTCTGAAAAATATTTTTCAAAACTTATAAAGCGTTGGGATGATTATTATTCTTCGATATCTATTGGTAACGCGCTTTATTAAATACGACAATATTACAGGTAACTGTAATAATACTTCATACATCTTGTTGAATTTCAGTTAAAAATTCAACAAAAGCATTAATAGATATTTACGTAACTAGTTATGAAAAGAGCGATATTGTTCAACAAGCGTAATATTTGCCAAAACGAGCGCTAGCGAGTTCTGCAAATTATGCGAGTTGAACAATGTCGCTCTCTTCATAACGTGTTTACGTACAACGTTTTATCTAATTCCGCGCTTTCATAATATTCAATAAAATCTTCAATTACAATGATAATATTGAAGTGGAATCAAATGGTGTTGGAAGTATTGTTACTATAATGTATTCACCCAGAAAATTGACTTACTTTAAATAACTGTGTCCTGAATAATGTTGTTTTCAATGTTTATAAATCTCAAAATACTATTGAATTAAAATAATGGGTTAATTGTACAGTTTAAATAATGGAATAATTGTCAGTTTTTGATACCTAATTAATAAATTATTGTTTGAAACTCATGTGGTATCTCTATGTTGAAACATAAACAGTTACGTAAAGTTTTTACATAACTACTTTTCATAACTGATATATGAAGGTTATGAAAAATGTGACGTTACCTAACGTCAAGGAGTAACGTAAAGTGTCAAATTTGATAGCGGAATTAGATAAACATAATTTTGTTCTTAGTACTAAGTAAAGTTGTGATATTTATTGGTAGAACAATGTGATTTGCTTTCAATGTTCCTATTAATAAACTAATTCCTCTTTGATGGTTTTTGCAGGAAAAAAAGGTATACAGAGTAGCCCAAAACTCTGGAAACGGCCGTTTATCTCGTAAATTGCTAGTCCCAAATGTACAAAATTTGGGGTACACCTATTGTAGGATACGGAGATTCCATTTTTAATATTTGCAATGTTGCCAGATTTGCCGTTTATCTTGTATTATTAGTAACTTAGCTTTTTCAAATTCATCATCCTGTATGCTCAGTCATTATTGGAAACTCCCATTTAATACGTGTCCAACCATATGTAGTCTGGAAGGTCTAGAATACATAAAATATAAGTCTGGATTTTTCAAGTATCCCCAATAAAAATAATCTTTAGGATTGAAATCCGGTGAACGTGGAGGCTATTCAATTCTACCTCGTCTATCAGTCCATCGTCTGGGGAATATCTCATCTAAATAACGCCGAACATTTACACCAAAATGAGCTGTAGCTCCAGCGTGCTGAAATCATATCTGATTAAAATTGACTCTAAACAAGTTTCTCAGTGTAGGTACAATTTCATTTCTAAGTAAAAGTTCATATTTATTAAATTAAATTTCCTTTTTGCACTGATTTATGTATTTAAGACCTCCTATTCTAAATTAAATCGAAATAGTTTATGAGATTTCAATAATGACTGAATATACAAGGAGATGAATTTGAAAGACAAAATTTACCAATAATATAGAAGAAACAGCGAAACTGTCAACATAGCAAATATCAAATCTGGCATCTACGTATCCCAAAATAGGTGGCTAGTGTATTATTAAAGAAAATGAGTTGTGAAGAAGCAATGTGTGTTGATGACAAATAAAAACTTACAAGACTGAAACTCCACAAGTGGATTTAAAGTTGGAGTAAAAAAACAATTTGTGTCACCCTGTTTATAATGACGGGCGTCCAATTTTCTTGAAATTCAAACCATGTGCTAAATTTAATGTTTCCATCAATTTTTTGTGTGGATCGATTATTTTGTCAGCGAGTGTATTTCTTGTCAATTTTGTTCAATTTATTGCAAGCTTTATTGCCACTATAATAGAATTTCAGGCAATCTGCGAAACATAGGAATTTATTTTTTTGTTTTCTAGGATAATAGTAATTATAATATGAAACTAAAATTTAAGTTTTCGCTATTATTCTCAACTCCACTACGTTAAATTTATAGGTGTAGCCAATCCAGTTCGTATAAAGTTCACTGTTGAAACTGACCTTCCCTAACCACCGTTTATAATGTCGTAAATTTAGGATATACAGTAAAAAACAATTCAAATCTCGAATACCGATTTGTCGACTTTGGTGGCACTTTCATACTTTTACTCAAAAGTATGAAGAAATTTGGAATTCATTAGTATAAGCAGAGCAAACTTTCGTTTTTAGCACTTTAGTTCTTTATGTTAGGTTGGTCTGACCGTTACGTTACTTGGAGCGAGGGAGGTCATGACGCAAAAAATCTGACCGTTACGTTACGTTGTTACGTTATGTGCTTTGAGCGCGTGGGCTCTCGCGCTCTCTTCTCAGTCTCATTGTATTATTAATTACAGTTAATAGAATACTCAATAATATGTACTTTGTGCCAATCAACTAAATAATAATATTTTAATAATTAATACTACTGTATCTTCTGTAAGTTCCTTGTGGAATTACTTATTGGAACTTTAGTTCTTTACGCCAGGTTATGTTTGAGCGACCAGGGGTCGCGACGCAAAAGATCTGACCGTTACGCGTTACGTTACGCTACGTTATGTTACGTTGCTTCGTTATGTGCATTGCTTGCGTGCTTGTGCCTCCTTAGTCTCTCTCTCGTTTACGAAGCAGCGATTCATAATAATAAATATGCTCCTGCCGGGATTCGAACCCGGGCCGCCCGCGTGCAATGCGAGCATTCTAACCACTGAACCACCGATGCTATATTGAAATTCTATGCAAAGCTGGTATTCGCAGTGCTAGTGATCTACTTGAATTTGTTCGGATAAATTTTTACTATTATTTCCATAGTTTTTTGCGCGATTAAGGGGTCTAGCACATTTACTTTTCGAAATAGAGGGTGTTGAAATTTTGAAAACTTGAATGTTTTAATTCGATAACTTTAAAATGAATGGATACATTGATTTGACATTTGGCAGGTAGTTTTTAAATGTGAAAGGGCATATTTTGGAAGAAATTGTAGTTTGTGCAACTAGTGTGGATATTATGGCCATATCGCACAAGGACGAAGATGGAGCACGACGCCGTAGGCGGAGTGCTTAATCGTTCAAGTGCGATATGGACAATCCACACGAGTCGAGCAGCATATTTTTTCTACGACCCACTTAGGAAAAAATCTAGAAAATAAAAATTTCTATAAACTGTAATATAACTTCAAATTAACAATTCAATTTTATGTTTCCACTAATTTTGTGGTAAACGTACAGTTCTTGAATGTCCAATTTGTATAATGCTATGGTTTCTTTTTTTAAACATACGATGCTGTTATAAGTAGATGTTGCCAGTCGGACTCCCTCATGAAGGGTACCGTACCATTATCTATAATAATGAATATTCTGCTAAATATTTCATATTTCAAACATCTACCTGTTGTCGTTATTAATATCAAGCAGAATGATTATTTAAAAATAAAATTAACAATAAAAAAAAAATTCCTCACGGGGAATCGAACCCGGGTCTACCGCGTGAGAGTCTGGTGTGCTTACTACTCAACCACCAAAGAATATACAAATCGTTTATCCATAACGTCAGATGTATTACATAACTTTTGCTTAAAAGGAACTAAAGTTCCTACCGTGTGTCCCGCGACACGTTCTACCTTTTTCATAATTTTAAATCGGTAATTTCTATTATGTTTTTCATAATGGAAATTCGTGTATTATTATTCTAACAATTTAAAAATACGAACTGTAGTCCGTAATTTGTTGAAATTGTATTTTATAAGTGAAAAGTGCACCAATCATGATGCTTAAATTGTACCGATGTATTCGCAGATACGGCAATCAATTTTAATTCAAAATAAAAATCTTAAAATAATACTTCTCGGAAATTCAGCTGGTCAGGAATGAACTGAATTAATGAACGCGGAAACAATATTATTATAAGGAAGTTTTTTCTAGAACATTTTGGCATGTGTTCAAGACCATTTCTGTTATAAAAATTAAATATAAAAATCTGTCGATAATAATACTCTACAAAATATTTCTATTTATTATAAACATAAGTCATTGAACGGAATTATACAGTGTGGTACAAATGAGAATAATGAATTAACTATTTCGCAAACCAGTGATTTAATTAGACCTCTCTATATTTGTCAGTTCACTTCTTTCATCAGAACATGATAAAGTCATCAATAAAAGATTTATAGTAGTTTACCTAACTAGTGCGGAAAGTGATACTTTTCCGTACGCTATTGCAGCGAGTCAACATAAAGAAACATTTCCTATTAAATACATATCAACAAATTAATTATTATTATTTGACATTCATTTGATGAGACTTATACCAGGGCCATTAAAAAATGATTGAAAAGTAAGTTTTTCTTTTATTGAAATTTATAGCAGAATTATAATAAATTTATTAATTTTTCAGTCATTTGATAAGCTACAATCATACAAATATATATTTTAAATATTAAAATGTCAGTATACTCCCCAAAAACTTGACAAATTTACTTTTCCGCACTAAAATGAGTGCGGAAAAGTGGACTTTTCCGCACGCTAATAGAAAAAAATAATTGTATTGACAGTGACAGTGGCAGTGTCAGTGACATCATAGAGTAACCTGGCTAGGGAGTGTTTTTGTCTTCTGAAAATCTTTTGCAATCTAATAAATCGCTGTTTTGTTAAGTTCTTAATGTTTTAAATAATTAATTAGTGTCATTGCGATGTTACCGTATTAATTTTTTTTGTGTTTTTGTGCTTAATTGTTGTGCCACGTTCTGAATATTTTGCATATACTGGCCGGATGGCCCTGCTAGCTGAGGCCTTTCTAATTGTAGAATAAGAAGAATTACATTGACAGTATTGACAATAATAATTATACCACAGAATACACCATCCCAAGAAGAAGCGAAGCTTGTGCTATTTTACAATTCATTTTCTGAGCCCGTTATCTGTCAATGACATGTGATTTCATTGTTTACCAAAGAATTTTCTTTGTTGTAAGCTTTTTGATTATTTACATATTTTTTTGTGTTTTGAACGATAAAATTTGTTTACAAAACTACATTTATTAGTAATGGCGCCAAAAACTTGTGCAATTCGTGGCTGTCATTCAAGTGATGGATGATAATAATTGAAAAACACATCAAAACTTCGATATCTAAGGAGAAAAGTTTACTGTCGCTTCTTTTATATAACTTTGTTGTCACAGATATCAGTACATTTTCTCTGGGTGTAAAATTTAATTCAGAATCCGGTGAAGTGTAACTTTTAAATATATAAATAATAAAAATTTTATATTGAAGCACCATACTTATTGTAATTTTTTATCATCATTTACTGAAATTCTTTCTATTGTAATCTGATATTATAAATATATAATCTATTATTATTGTATTGGTTTTTAGACTCACCCTATCCTACATATAGTGCTACATAAAATAGATATTTACGTAATTAGTTATGAAAAGAGCGATATTGTTCAACAAGCGTAATATTTGTCAAAACGAGCGCTAGCGAGTTCTGCAAATTACGCGTGTTGAACAATGTTATTATTTCATTGATAAATTGTATAGTTTGTCAGGAAATTCAAGTCTTCATGGTATGCTCCAAAGTGGGGAGTTCAATTTATTGTAATTAAATTCCATTTTTTAATGGTTAGAAGTAATACCTATTCCATAATTGTCGCAGTGCCGTAGCCAGGGGGGGGCACTAGGGGCTCGTGCCCCCCCCCCCGAAATGCCCGCGGCGGATGTTAAAAATCAACGCTCGGCCCAGAACGACACTAAAGAGGTTTAAGTCCAAATCAAACATCCTGACTTCGCTCACGTTTTTTTTTGCCCTGTAAAGTATGTAACTCAACTTTTAATGATGTGAGACTAGCCATCGATTTTTACAAAGAAGATTTGTGTGGAGCCGTTTACCCAGCAATACTAGAAGCAGAGCTTGACTTCTGGAAACAAAAATGGTGTAATGAAAAAGACATTCAAAATAATCCTCTAGAAGCCCTCAGGAAATGTCCTGACGATTTTTTTCCTAATATTAGAGTGTTGTTGAAAATATTTTCCATTTTACCTGTTACTACAGCATCCGCCGAAAGAAGCTTTTCCAGTCTAAAGAGAATCAAAACATACTTAAGAAATTCTACAAGTGAAACACGACTCAACGGTTTGACTCTCATGAACATTCACAGGGACATTAATATTGAAGCTGAAGTTATAACAGATATGTTTGCATCCAAAAAGAAAGACGCCTGGATTTCAAATTATGATGCCTTTTTCCCTTGATTATGAAGTCTGAAGTCTGAAGTTTTTGTCTCACCATACCCAAGCCACTTGGTGCCCCCCCCCAAACAAAATTCCTGACTACGGCACTGAATTGTCGTATATATCAAATAAAATTGAGTTGTTGTTGTTGTATTCATTGACATTTGACATATTATGTCGATGGTTTTATTAGCACGTTCAGCAGAATTAAGAACTGATGGATCATCTGATCAACTTTGTTGGGATGAACGCGACCATTGTTCTCAAGCGATTAACGCGCTCTGCTTCGCGTCGCGCGTTAACCCTTGCTTTCGAACAATAATTCCTCACATTTCGCTCTTAATACATAAATAACTATTTCGTTGATGAAGCTAGTTTACGTTATAGTAACATTAAATTTAATGTGAAGGTTTAAAAATAGCTTGAGAAATGGCTACTTTTTCTAGTTAGCAGCAGTTATTTATATTTAAATGACGTCGGGGTCAATAATTTCTTGTTTAATGTCGTTCTAAATTTATGTTGGGAAAATACTGTAGTTTTCGAGTTTTATTGAACTTATCACGGTAAATTTAGAATATACCGAAGATGCTATTATGTATTTTTTTAAATTGATAAGCCTTCTTGGATCACTCAAGTCGATGTTAAGGAATACTAATAGAACCGGTTTCATCATATTTAAGATAGGTTTTATGTAAGGTTTATTTCTGAAATATCTATAAATGGTGATTAATTTGTCATATAGCTTCCAAGTAAAAAGACAGCAAAATATACTTATAAATTACTGCCATAAATTTATGTTATAGCATTATTCAAGTTTTTTTCTCTCCTGCAGAACATGCACACATAAGGTACTGTGTATCCATATTCTGTGACCATAGCAACAAAGCTGTGGAAATTGAATAAATTAGTTATGACATCAAATTGTCAAAGTTGAATGAACAAAAATCTATAAAAATAAGTTCAAGCGAAGACAATCTCCTTTCGTAAATTGAAAATGCAGCTTCCAGTGTTATTTTAAATATTTAATTCTGGTATTAATAATTTTCGAGATTCTTATTATCGCACTAGTGCGGTAATGTTTTCAAAAACGCACTAGTGCTGTAATATACGTCATTATGACATTGAAAATAGTGTCAAATCGTACCCGTTATATGACAGTTGTAGATAAAACAATTTAAACTTTATCAAAAACAAACTAGAACTATTCAAAGTATTTTTTCTACAACTGCTATGAAAAGTGACGTATTTCTCATAGCTTACTTAATTTCAAAACCAAATATTGTTCATACTGTGAGAAATATTATTTCTCACGGCACTTTGCCCACGCCACATACATTTATACTGAGTTGTCACAAAACTGTCAGATTATATTAGAAGTTTCTAAATTCGAAAAGGTAGTTCTTCCACTTCCACACTCGTGAGAAAAGTTGAACTTTCCCCACTAGTTGCACAATATACTATTTTTCTACTAGCCTGTGGAAAGTCCACTTTATAAAGTATAAATCTCGAGTTCATGCTGCTTTATTGGTTGCTGGGTCCTTTGAAAGTTCGCAGTTCACGTGTTAGATAAGTGAGGTTAGGAAAGAGAAATGATTTTATGGATAAGCAATTCGTTTGATCAGCCATAATAATAATCTCAAAATAACAGTGGATGAGCTACAAAAACTTGAGATTAGTGGAATGGTTAAACATGTGTAGCCCAAAGCCTTAAAACTCCTTCCAGGGACACAAGACGGATACAATGTCTTAAATCTTCATAGTATATGCTTAGGTTTCCCCAGTTTTTATATGGACACACGCTGTATGCAATAAATATTTTCACATATTTATTGATTAACCATCTTGTATTTTGTTTATTGATATTTACACTCAAAAATACCGCCAAGGAACACGATAAAAAGAAAAATATTATATATAACTATAATGCAACTGACCTCTCAAAGATCTATTTTTGTTTCCATTTCATCCCACGAGAAACTTTGACTTCTTCATAGGCGTTCGTATCAAACATAACAAAAAGAACATGTACAAGGGCGGTTTGACGGACTTTCCTTTAAAAAAGTTATTTTACTATATGAAAAATAGCTATTTGTATAACAAGGGAGCAAAATGCTACTTTTCCTCACGAGGATGAAGTTTGCTGCCCGACGCGTAGCGTAATATTTCAAGGGAGGAAAAGGCATTTTACTCCCATATTATACATATGATTTTTCCACCTCTCTCAAATAACAACCCATTTTTATTATTCATATCTTCAAATTTGCTCGAATCATCCAATTTTTAAATTTTATTTTATATTTTGTTGATATAAAGTGCTATAAAATAAATAAAGTATTGTAAACTTCTCTACGAATGGTAACAGGTGACGTAATAGTATAATAGATGACGTCACAGTGCCACTCTGGCCAATAATTTTAAATAGGGCATTAAAGCAAGTGATATCTCGTTTGAAAGACATTGACATTGCCTACATAGCCATATCAATTTTGTTTGGATTTATAGTCTATATAGAAAGGACAAGGAGTAATAAATCATTCATTTAAGTAGATTTCATAGACGTACCAAAATATATTTTAAGAGGGTATACCGTAAGGTACATTTTGTATTGAACAACCCAGTTTTCTTAGAAACATTATCGGGAATATTATTTTAAAAGAAAGTAGGTACATTAAATCAGTACTTAGTATTAGTTCTTTGAATAAAGTTGTATGAAGTTGTATGGTTTTCATAATATTGTAAACAGTTGGAATATATTTAAAACATTTGTTGAATGTTAATTGTGCAAGTACCAAACAATGTCGATAAGCCAAGGACCATCTAAACGACCAAAAACAGGTCCATTATCTTTAAATGAAAAAACTCTGATATTGAATTGTTATATATCATTGAAAATCAAGGATCCAAGTGCAAGTGTTGATGATATTGTGGAATTAACGGCTGCTATGTTGTGTGTTGCTAAATCAACAATTTATAGATTACTAAAAGAAAGCAAGAATGGAACTCTTCAACCCCCTAAAACTCCTTCAAGCCGAAAACCAATTGAGATCGATGAGTCATTAAAACAAAGACTAAGGCGTAAAGTTCATGGATTTTACTTACGAAAGGAAATTCCAACACTTGACAAAATTATGACATCAGTGCAAGAAGATACGGACTATCCAAAATTCTCCAGAATGACATTATGCAAACTTTTGAAAGATGTGGGTTTCAGATATACAAAACATAATAGAAAATCTCTCTTGATAGATAAACCGGAAATAGTTTTTTGGAGAAGAGACTATTTAAGAAGCATTCGACATGCCAGAGAACAAAATTTGAAAATCTTCTACTTAGACGAAACATGGATAAATGCTGGATATACAGTTTCCAAATCTTGGCAAGATGAAAACATTAAAAGCGGAAGGCAGGCATTCGTGGAAGGTTTGTCGTTAGGTTTGTAGCCACCATCTGGAAAAGGAAAAAGACTTATCATTGTCTATGTTGGAAGTTCTGAAGGTTTTGTTGATGGTGGATTATTAACTTTTATTTCAAAACGCACGGGGGGCTATCACGAAGATATGAATGAGGATGTCTTCGAGGAATGGTTTGTTCAAATGTTGGATCTGATTCCAAAAGGGGCTGTTATTGTTATGGACAACGCAAGTTACCATTCACGGTTACGAGAAGCATTGCCCACAAGTCGTTGGCGTAAAGCAGAGCTTTTGGAGTGGCTTATTTCGAAAAATATCAAGTTTCCAAAAGATCCACTGAGAAAAGAACTTTACAGAATTGCAAAAATGAACAAGAATAAATACAAAACCTACATTGTAGAAGAAATGGCTTATTCTCGTGGTATATCAGTTCTTCGACTTCCCCCTTATCATTGTGAACTTAATCCCATAGAATTAATATGGGCTCAGGTAAAGGGGGGAGTTGGAAAAAAATACTACTTTTAAAATAAACGATGTTGTGAAATTGTTTGAGAGTGCTGTAAGTCATGTTAGTAAGGAAAATTGGACAAACTGTATCGAGCATGTTATCAAAGTAGAGGCAAATATGTGGAAAATTGACAATATTTGTGATGATTTAATCGACCCTATTATTATTAATGTCAACAACGATTCTTCCTCTTCCGAGTCGGATATAGAATAAGATGTAAGTAATATATGTATTCCAATAATTATTTCTTTTCATTTTTTATTATATTATAATTTAAAACGTATTTTTTTCCCAAAATACACACCACTGCATTGCGTTATTGCTTATCTGCTAATCCTTTAACAATGAAGAAACCCTAAATTTTGCTACAACTGAAACAAATACGGGATCGATCTACCTGGTTTTTAGATTTACGGAAGAAATGTGATTTAAAGTAAGAGATTTATCAAAAATTTCATGGTGCTCCCTGTAAAGGTTTTGCATACTTAATTAGGGTTTATTACTCCTCGTACTTTCTGTACAGACTATAGCAGAGTTCACAACCATCTGATTTGTGTTAGAGGTACTGACGGGACTCTCAAGGTGACACCACCCGTACAAATAGAGGGTCAGTTTCCCATTTATAAGTATTTTTTATTTATGACTTTCACTCCACAGCAGTACGCAATAACACTCTGGGACCGCTAGATATTGATAACACACGCTCTGACGTATTTTAGCGTGATATGAGCTTCTGACGACACAACATAATAATATGTGCGGATCTTCTCGAAAAATGTTATAGTACCTATATTATGCAACAACCTTACATATGCGGCGCCTTTCCTCACTGTGCTACGGGACCATATTGTTAAACTAATAGCATAAAGTGTATAGGTATGTTACTGTTATACAAAACTGGTAATAAATTATTGTAAACAAATATTGATAAGTTTAAATATGTTTTTACCTTGGTCATTATGTATTTTTGGTCTGGTGCTCGACATTTCTTTTGAAAACTGACGCAAAAGATTTAAACTGTCATAAAACACTGTCAAACTGACATACATTCTGCAGAAAATATTGGGTCTGCCTACTTGGGTTTTTGAAAATCTAGATTCCTATTGGTCAATGTTTCAGTTGTATAATGAGTATCATTAGGAAACTGAAAATTGGCATTTAACCAACAACTTATAGTATAGGAGTAGAAAATAGTTATTTATGATACAAGTGCGTGAAGTTATACTTTTGCGCACGAGTTGCGAAAATGCAAGGAACGAGCGTAGCGAGTCTTTTTCGCATAGAGTGCGCAAAAGTACTTCACGCACAAGTGTCATACAAAAGTTTATCTACGAGCACATGAAGAAAAAATTTAAAAAATGTGCTTTGAAGGGGTTAACAAACAAAAAAATGAATTTTCTATAAACAGATATATACACAACAAATTCTAATTATTTAAATTCATATTTACAGTAAAATGAGGACAAATTACTAATTATAACATTGGGTAATTTGTCTTTTTTTAAAGTAACAAAAATGTTTCACTATGTCTGACACTAAATTCAAGGCAACAAGATAATCACGTAGCTAAAAAAGAGTGTTAAAATGATAATTTTTTACTGGATATAGTAACCAATCAAATTACTTAATTTCAAGTCATGTGTCAAATTTCATCCAATCACCGCTGTATTACAGCGATAATACCCTACATGTGGTGTATTCAGTTTGGTGTTTACTTTTTAGTAAACATTAATAAAACGTCAACCTGACAACTGGATTAAAAATGTCGCGAATATTTGGTATTGCATCTAACGATTCAATTAATTTACCAATTGTACTTTTTACAACTGTAGTTTTAAATAAAAATGAATACTATTTGATTAAAATTGATAAAGTTTGTATTGAAAATTATTAAACATCAGATTGGCAATCAATTTTTTGAAAGCTACAACGTAAAAAATTATCTTATCGAATACTCCTCGGGTCTTGATAAATACTTAAAATTTTGTCGTAGTGAATCCTTCAAGCGTGTTGCTCAAAGATCAAGCAACACGCTTTCAGCATTCTCTATGACAAAATTATCTCGGTATTATCAAGACCCTAGGGGTATTACTACTGAAAACCCCATTTAAAAAGCATTGGTCATTTACGCACGCTTTTGGGTGTTATAATGAAAGTCCCATATAAAAATCGTTGTTCATTTACGCACGTTTTTAACGAATGTATAATATATGATGTCACACTTTTTTTTTGGTTGGTAAATGCCTAATTTTAAAGGTGATCGTAGATAAAAGATTTTCATAACACCTGTTAATAATGTGTCCGTAGCTTTAGTGACTGCAGTTAGAATGGTGAGTTCTCCAAAATAACCTAGAATTGTTATGCTGGTACTATTTGTAATCATAGATCGGGAGGGACGTTACTCGTTACACAGACTAATTGTTTTAACCATTAGATACTACATGGAATATTTCCATGATTATATTATAAATACAATAAATAACAAATTCAACAACTGAAATTTAACAAATATTACTCGACCGGTTTCACAAATAACATTTGCATCGTCAAAAGTAAATAATGTGAATTGATATAAATAGAATAATAATTACAAGTTGTAAAAATACACTGCATCTTTATTATAAATATCAGAATATCAAATTGATACCATACAAGGTACCTACATCATACATAGTTTGAAGAAAAATCAACGATACAAAGATGTATTTTTAAATTTGGCATCTTTTCTAAGCCACTTAGGTATTTTTAATCATGAGTTCTTGCAGCTGACTTACTTGACTAAGCGTTTTTTTCTGTCGAGTTAGTAATGAATGGCATATCCGTTAATACATGTACATATGTCCTAGATTTTGTCACGGTATTTCATGTTTTGTGTGATATTTATTACTTGTACAACTCAGTTCATTTATGAGAATATCCACAACATTCTTTTTGTTACTGTAATGCCATATATCGATGTCCCGCGTTTATTTCAAAGGAAGGTTGATAATATGATAGTCTTTCGTATTCCATATTCAAAATTCGCTGACAAACGATGCGAGGGTCGAAAGAATTGAAAAACAATAATTTTCAAAAAAAATCCACAACATTCTTTTTGTTACTGTAATGTCATATATCGATGTCTCGCGTTTATATTTCGAAGGAAGGTTGATAATATGATAGTCTTTCGTATTTCATATTCAAAATTCGCTGACAAACGATGCGAGGGTCCTAAAAATTGGAAAATAATAAGTTTCAAAAAAAATCCACAACATTCTTTTTGTTACTGTAATGCCATATATCGATGTCTCGCGTTTATATTTCAAAGGAAGGTTGATGATATGATAGTCTTTCGTATTTCATATTCAAAATTCCCTGACAAACGATGCGAGGGTCGAAAAAATTGAAAAACAATAATTTTCAAAAAAAATCCACAACATTCTTTTTGTTACTGTAATGCCATATATCGATGTCTCGCGTTTATATTTCAAAGGGAGGTTGATAATATGATAGTCTTTCGTATTCCATATTCAAAATTCGCTGACAAACGATGCAAGGGTCGAAAGAATTGAAAAATAATAATTTTCAAAAAAAATCCACAACATTCTTTTTGTTACTGTAATGCCATATATCGATGTCTCGCGTTCAAATTTCAGAGGGAGGTTGATAATATGATAGTCTTTCGTATTCCATATTCAAAATTCACTGACAAACGATGCGAGGGTCGAAAAAATTGAAAAATAATAATTTTCAAAAAAAATCCACAACATTCTTTTTGTTACTGTAATGCCATATATCGAAATAATAGTAAATGATCGATAATTACCATGCGACTTCTTTATTTTCAAACTAAAGTAATTCCTGATATCTAATTAATGATTTGTAAGATTATTGTTAAATTAAAAACCAACAAGAAAATAAATGATTTAGTTTATCAATAGCCGATCAGTTTAAGTATCCGTCGGATAAAAGTAACTAGCAGATAAAGTTCCAGTTTGTGTGGGAGCGGTTTATCTACTCGTTTTTATTCTCTATACCTTATTTAAAAACCAGGAGGAGTGATTTGAATTTAAGTTGGCAATTCTGTAGACCTCAGATTGGTCAGATTCCACCCAGTTTCACACAACACTTTTAAACATTGACATCTCCTGATAATTGACAGTTCTGTCATATGAATTATATTGTTTTCATAGTTTGTTAACTAACAGACAATGAAAGTTGGCAATGCTGACGAATGAATGTAAGCAATCTCATTGGTTGTTAAAAGAACAAGGTCATGTCACATCAATTGATATTTCAGTTAGGTTATTGGTGAATGTTTATTCAAAGGTTTATGTGTTTTTATTTTTCTTCATTGAAGAGTTTTTGATTGTTGAATATGAATTTTCTGAACGATTATATTCTGGATAGCGACGAGGACGAGGATATTGAGTACGGAAGAAGGCCTTATACAGTTAGGGAAAGAGTGGACAACTTCGAAAAGTGGGATGACCAGGATTTCCATGCAAGATTTAGGATGACAAAAAAGACTGTTCTGTCAATATTAAAACTTATTGAGGATTCACTTGAGCGTCAAACTGCTGCTCCACCCTGCATCCAAGCCTCCTCTTTTGGTATCCAGGTTGCCCAATCCGTTTTTGGAACTTTAGTTCTTTACGTCAGGTTAGGTTTGAGCGACCGGGGGTCGCGACGCAAAAGATCTTACCGTTACGTTACGTTATGTTACGTTGCTTCGTTATGTGCCTTGCTTGCGTGCGTGTGCTCTCCCCCGAGTCTCTCTCTCGTCTACGAAGCAGCAATTCATATGCTTCGGCCGGGAATCGAACCCGGGCCGCCCGCGTAGCAGGCGAGCATTCTACCACTGAACCACCGATGCTACATTAAAATTCTATGCAAATCTGGTATTCGCAGTGCTGGTGATCTATTTGAATTTGTTCGGATACATTTTTACCATTATTTCGATAATTTTTTTTGCGCGATTGTTCTTTTTTGTTTATTTACAGCATCGGTTGTCAGGACGGTAGGTTGTGTTTACTGGTTTCTCAGTTTAACACGTCGGTAAGTGATTTACTTACCGTCCAGACGTCGGTAAGTAATTTACTTACCGACGTCTTAGCCCTACATACATTTAAGTAGTCCTAAATGATATATTACTTCATTCATTACACAAAAGGAACACCAAAAAATAGGAAGATTTATATATTTTTAATGAATAGAACCGAACAGATCAATATAAAAAGTAATAAAACAATTTCACCAAAATGCTAATTATATTTTAGGACAAGAAAACATATTTGTATTCTGTGTAAATTTTAATTTTTAAAAATCGAAGAGCGCTTTCGGCTGTTAAGCCATCTTCAGTGCTTACCTGCAAGTAAGGAATAAAAGTTGGAAAATGTAAAATAAGAAGTAGGTAAAGAACATATAATGTAATTTGACCATTCGTTTCTTTAGATTTAAATATTTTTTAATAATTCTTGCAGTACCGTAGCCAGGGGGGGGGGCACTAGGGGCCCGTGCCCCCCCCGAAATGCCCGCGGCGGATGTTAAAAATCAACGCTCGGCCCAGAACGACACTAGAAGAATCTGGCTGCAGTTTTGCCATTCGTAGCAGAATTCCGCTATTTGTAGCGGATTTTTTTGTTGGTAGCGGTGGTGGCTCATGAGTAGCGGAATTTCCGGATTCCTGACAGTTGATGGCTCAGCGGTCTTTCACCATATATCATCAATCCGGCAACTGTGCCGATTGTGCGTCAGCTTTCCGTTTTCAGGCTTCAATATTAATATTAGTGTTGTTGAAAATATTTTCCATTTTTCCTGTTACTACAGCATCCGCCGAAAGAAGCTTTTCCAATCTAAAGAGAATCAAAACATACTTAAGAAATTCTACAAGTGAACCACGACTCAACGGTTTGGCTCTCATGGACATTCACAGGGACATAAATATTGATGCTGAAGTTATAACAGATATGTTTGCATCCAAAAAAGAAAGACGCCTGGATTTCAAATTATGATGCCTTTTTCCCTTGATTATGTGTGGCAGTGGCATATCAATATAAATAAGGCACTTTATACCTCAGATTAATGTAAACTTGTAAACAATAACAAAAAAAAGTAATAAAAATTAAATTTTTATGATCTGAAGTTTTTGTCTCACCATACCCAAGCCACTTGGTGCCCCCCCCAAACAAAATTCCTGGCTACGGCACTGAATTCCTGTAATTTGTTTTTACATACTTCATTATTCGAATGGTTATTGTGTTTGGAGTTTCCTTTGACTATTAATTGGTTATCTAATTTGAATTAGATTTGGTAACGGGTTCTCATTAGACCCATAATCTTATTCGTTTTTGGAATTAGATTTGAATATTGAGTTCTTTAATCAAATCTGTTTTCCCTATTTATATGTTTTTTGTTATTGGAGACTACCAGACTACAATGTTTATTTAAGTTTGTTGTTTGGAATCATCCTCAGATAATTGATTTCATTATGATTTGCATTAGCATTTTATAGTTTTGTAAATTAACTTATTTACTTTTTGAATCTTCTTGACAAATATGTGAATTTTCTATTTTGAATTAGATTTAGTAATGGGTTCTCATTAGACCCTTAATCTTTTTCAGCATCTTATAACTTGATAGGTTCTCATTAGACCTTAATATCAAATTATTTATTTATAATTTTATTTAGGAATATTTACATATCTGTTTTGGGACATTACTGAATTACTTCATTTACAACAATTTTTACAGATTTAAATGGTTTCTTTAATGTTTACAACACAAAAAATTTTTACAATGTCATTTTTATACTCATGTTGGATTGCTCGAGTTCTGTGTTCACTTTGATTGTCATTTGTCATTTGCTAATTTAAAATTGAAGGAGTGTCACTTCAACTTCCGTTAGACTAACACGTGTTCGTGTATAAGTTGAAGACAATTTAAACAAATTTAAAAATGTTCAAAATCTAGATATAATACACCCTAATAAAGAAATCATTTTTTATTTTAATGTTATCTTAAGATATTTTACTTTGTGACGTCAATGTGTTGTTGAAAAGTTTCTTGTAACAAATACCTGACGAGTAAGTAATTCTTTACCTACTTCTTATTTTACATTTTCCAACTTTTATTACTTACTTGCAAGTAAGCACTGAAGATGGCCTAACAGCCGAAAGCGCTCTGCGATTTTTAAAAATTAAAATTTACACAGAATACAAATATGTTTTCTTGACTTTCTAGTCATGTGTACTCAGCTATAAAGATATTCAAATTATATTTTAAATTGATCGAAAAGTATAAATGTCACTTTTGACATTTTGTTCATTCCGAAGAAATTTAAATTATTTTATTCGGAATTTATTTCAATACGATCGCGCAAAAAATGGTAAAAGCATCTCGAACGTTAAGGGTAATACCGGCCTCCAGCAAAAATGTATAAATGTCACTTTTGACATTTCGTTCATTCCGAAGAAATTTAAATTATTCGGAATTTATTTCAATACGACCTCGCAAAAAATGGTGTAAGCATCTCGAACGTTGAGAGTAATTACAACGTTTGCATGTAGATTCCTCTCGTAAAATTGGACAAAATGATATGAGGATTAAGGGGTCTAGCTCATTTACTTTTCGAAATACAGGATGTTGAAATTATGAAAACTTGAATGTTTTAATTCGATAACTTTAAAATGGATGGATAAATTGATTTGACATTTGGCAGGTTGTTTTTAAATGTAAAAGGGCATATTTTGAAAGAAATAGTAGTTTGTGCAACTAGTGTGGATATGGACAATGCACACGAGTCGAACAGCATATTTTCTCTACGATCCACTTAAGAAAAAATCTAGAAAATAAAAATTTCTATAAACTGTTGTAATACCTATAACTTCAAATTAAAAATTTAACAATACAATTTTATGTTTCCACTAATTTTTTGTGGTAAACGTACAGTTCTTGAATGTCCAATTGGTATAATGCTACGGTTTCGTTTTTTAAATATACGATGCTCTTATAAGTAGATGTTGCCAGTCGGACTCCCTCATGAAAGGTACCGTACCATTATCTATAATAATGAATATTCTGCTAAATATCTCAAACGTCTACCTGTTGTCTTTATTAATATCAAGCAGAATGATTATTTGAAAATAAAATTAATAATTAAAAAATAACTTCTTCACGGGGAATCGAACCCGGGTCTACCGCGTGAGAGTCTGGTTTGCTTACTACTCGACCACCGAGGAATATGCAAATTGTTTATCTATAACGTCAGATGTATTACATAATTTTATAAAATCTGAGTTCCCTTTAATGGCTTAAATACCCATTTTATTCTGTTTTAAGTATTTGTTGTTAATTTGTACGGATTATTTCATATAATATTTTGGCAAATCGTGCGCAAAAGTATAACTTTACGCACTTGTATCATAAATAACTATTGTGCCAATCAAGTTAATGATAAGATTTTTATTTTTATTTATACTTAATACTACTGTATATTTTTGTTAAATGAAGTTTCATCCAGAGTAAAATAAATTCTTATATTAATATATGTGTATTTATTTATTGATTCAAAAAATGTTTGCTTAAAAGGAACTAAAGTTCCTACCGTGTGTCCCCTGACACGTTCTACCATTTTTATTTTTTATGAACGCTATTTGATATAAAAGTTAGCTCGCGTTTGACAATTTTGTACAGAGGAATCCCTATGTCGCATCTCATAAATAACACAGTATATATTATATTTTATTTATATTATATGACAGGCTTAAGTACAGGCCTCCAAAGAAATAGTGTACTTAATTAGTTTAAGTTATATAATAAATATCATCCTAGTGAATCATGTAGTTTTCATACGACTATTTGGGCAGCTCCCAGAGGACCCGGACTTCCACCAGTTCATGGTGATCCTAACATACAATACAATACATACCAACAGAGAGAGAAATGGAAGAATATATTCAAAAGAATAATCTCTGCGAGAGGCGACCTTGTCGTTAGGTGAACGACCTTACCTACTTCGCCGTTTTAATGGAATCGTAAAAGTAAATGTGGGTTGTGCATTATGCTGTTCAAGTTTTTACGTTTTCTAAGATGTAGTGTTATATTTTATTTTGCGAGACTGAGATGGAATATAATTTCGAACACCGAATATCTATTCGGTCCTACAGATAATGATAATCATGATAATCTATACAAAAAATGAGCTCATACTGTTACTACATAACCAAGGAGTGGCGTATCTTTCAGTACCTCATGCTCGTTTTGATAACCAAGTAACAAGACAAATTGACTCACTCCGTACCCATAGGGTAACAAACGAAGCATATACTAAGACTTCGCAAGCAAAAAAAAAGCTGACGAACTCGCATGAGTAGGATCGTCAACCCTGATAAACGGACCCGAACCTGCTGTGGGCATCCCCAGATACTTAACGAGGTCATGGTTAAAAGGGTGGGTGAAAGAACAACACAATAAACACTGGAAGAATACGACCAGGCTAATACATGGGAAGACATTCATGAAAGAACCGTCAGAAAAAGTAGCGAAAGAACTGCTCTCAATGAGCAGGAACAAACTGCGCACCACTACGGGGCTACTTACGGGACACTTTCCCACAAAGGAGCACCTAAACAAAATAGGGCTGTATAACGGAGACCTTACATGCAGAAGTTGCAAAAAGGATACCGAAATAGCTCTGCATATACTACGCAACTGTGAGACGCTGGACCGCAGGAGGCAGGAGCTGTATGGTAGACCCCAAATGACTCCAGAAGACTTCTACAACCAACCAGCAAAGAACCTGTATGAGATAATACAGGGATCGGATTGGCTTGATAGATTGTAGTCAGAACACTAGGAGTATCCACAATAAGCCCAGGAGGCTGAGGTGGTACTGGCGAAGGGACGGCACATTTGGAGAATAAAAAAAGAAAAAAAAAGACTTCGCTATCCGTCCGTTTGTCTCTCTGTTACCGGGCTGTATCTCATGAAACGTTATAGATATTTGAACAGGTCGAATTTTCATAGTATTTCTGTTACTGCTATGACAACTGTTGGGATTATGGATTGGGTAACGGTCTATTATTAAATAATTGACAAATGTATTTAGATTGATTTATTTATTTAAAATAGAGATTCGGAAGTATGTCTTTTCTATATCGAGAATCAGAGAGAACTGACTAACTACTTACAACTATGTTACTCAATATGTCCTTTTTAACATCTGGTTATACTCTAGATATATCGTCTAAATTATGCCTAAATTTATATCTGGTCTATGTGACTCGAAGATCGAGCACTTCAATTCTTACTTCTAGGAAACTATAACATTAATCTTTTAAAATGTCGAAAAATGTATTTACAAAATGTTATAGATAAAAATAAACTTGAAATATAAAATATATTATCTTGAAGAGAGAAGGATTTTGAACTCAATATTTCTACAACAAATACTGATAACAGAATAAAATGTTTGATATTGATACATTAATGGGTACTATGGGTCGAGCTATGGGTAGATGGCCTAATTGGTCAAAGCACCTTTCAAGTAAACGGTAGATCGCGAGTTCGAATCGCCATGTGGCCCAATGTTGATAAAAATAAATAAAAATAAATAAAATGAATAAAATAAATGAAAAATAAATAAAATAAATAAAATAAATAAAATAAATAAAATAAATAAAATAAAATAAAATAAATAAAATAAATAAAATAAATAAAATAAATAAAATGAATAAAATAAATAAAATAAAAACACAATGATTCGCATGTGCCGGCCTAGTGGTCAAAACAAAATTCGTGAACCATCCTGAGTTTTCGAACCGTTTTATATTTTGGTTGGAACAAGAAACTGATCATTAACTAATCGTTTGTATGTCTGGTTGGAACGTATATTTAAGTTGAAGTGAAACTATAGTATGTACAAAAAGTATGAGGAGTAATAAACCCTAATTAAGTATGCAAAACCTCTACAGGGAGCACCATGAACTTTTTGATAAATCTCTTACTTTAAATTACATTTCTTCCGTAAATCTAAAAACCAGGTAGATCGACCCCGTATTTGTTTCAGTTGTAGCAAAATTTAGGGTTTCTTCATTGTTAAAGGATTAGCAGATAAGCAATAACGCAATGCAGAACAAAAATATATAAAATAATTATTGTTACAGATTGGTTTGTTTTCTATTATGAATAAACTGTGTTGCCTTTCTTTATCAAACTTACTAAAATTTATGTACCTCTATCACTTTTTTTTATTAAAATTAGTACATCCCGTTACCTCTGACCTAAATCGTATATTCTTTAGCATAGCTGCAACTCATTCGTTCAATACAAAATGTACCTTACGGTATACCCTCTTAAAATATATTTTGGTACGTCTATGAAATCTACTTAAATGAATGATTTATTACTCCTTGTCCTTTCTATATAGACTATAATGTTAATGTGATGACCTTGAATTGTATTACAAATTTTATGCAGGTTAATTTTAATCCACTATATTAATTTAAATTACATTTGAAAAGCATTATTTCACGGTATTCGAATTTATAGAAAAATTTTATGCACAACACTGGGCGGTTTTTTTCTTCAAAAAGATTAAAAACTTGGGTCATCACATTAACAATAGTTACACTTTACTAACGCTGGTGGGAACAAACCTATGCCAATTAAGCGAAGCTATAAATATGAATCAAAAAAGCAAAATCAATTAGCTGGATAAATTATATTAGCTTCACTTGTAAGTATGTATGAATGTTTTTATAGATAATGGTACGGAGCCCTTCGTGCGCGAGTCTGACTCGCACTTGGACGGTTACTTAATAATACTCGTTTTCACGAGTAACTAGTTCGTGTAAAGATAAATTGATATTCACAATAAATGGTTTTGGCTAAATAACTACAATAATGCTCAACTCAACTCAACTCCAGGAATGTACCTCTGGTAGTAGGAGAATGGATACTCAAAATGCTCTCTAGTAGAGCAATAATGTAGAAGACATCACAGTAAGAGGACTGGTCATGAGGGGATGTCCACAAGGAGGAGTCTTATCACCCCTTCTGTGGAACATAGTCCTAGACACCCTGATTAATCACCTTAACAACAATGGATTCTACACAATTGCATACGCAGATGACATAGTTATCTTGCAGACTGGCAAATTTGTGAACACACTGTGCGACAGAGCGCAGGATGGGCTTAAATTAATTGAAAAATGGTGTAAGGAACACTCACTGTCGATCAATCCCAGAAAGACTGAGATGGTCCTTTTCACCAGGAAAAGAAGTTTATCGGGTTTGAAACCTCCCGAAATCTTCAAAAGCAAACTAAACTTTTCGGAAGAGGTGAAATACCTTGGTATTACCCTCGACAGGAAACTAACATGGAACTCTCATCTACACAACAGAGCAAAAAGATCATATGTGGCTTATGAGCAGTGTCGGAGGACAGTGGGACGCACATGGGGTCTGTCACCCCGTGTGGTCACCTGGATCTACACTGCAATAATAAGACTCATGTTAACGTATGGAGCAATTGCATGGGGACCGAAAGTTCTACAAGCAACGGCCATCCAAAAATTATATCAAATACAGCGAATGGCTTGTCTGAACATCACAGGAGCCATGAGAACAACACCAACCGCAGCAATGGAACTAATTACTGGTCTGACCCTTCTGGACCTGCACGTCAAGGAGGTTGCGTTAATGGCCATGGTATACGATTGCGCACGGCTGGTATAAACCCCGAAGTAGGAGTGGGCCAATTGAGGTTGAGCCTATGGCAGGAAGCGCTCACTGCGCTACCTCTGCTGCAGGCAGCCAACGATGCAATTGAACCCAGGTTTCTGTTTAACAAACCCTACAAAATTCAAATAAAACAGAACACAGAGCCAGATGCTGCAAATGCAATACGCATTTATACAGATGGTTCAAAAATTAAAGAAGGCTCAGGATGTGGAGTTTACTCGAGAGCACTGAGCCTCAAGATTAAGTGGGGAATGGGAAACAATACCAGCGTGGTTCAAACAGAACTGGCTGGTATCTCAATTGCCACAAATGAACTAACCAGAAGAGGAATTTCTGGAAAAAACATAACAATCTGCACTGATAGTAGACAAGCCCTATTAGCCTTGAACAGACAACGTGTTATATCGAGGCTAGTACCAAGTCACCTAGTCACCTAGTCACCAAGATTTAGCTGACGCCTCGGCAGATAACAATATTATCCTGAGGTGGGTTAAAGGGCACGACAGGAGTAAAGGAAATCGCACTGCTGATTCTTTAGCCAGGGACGCCGCTGGACTAAGAATTCTAGGACCCAGTGACACCTACGGCCTAACGACTTCGACAATTGCGGAACTAGCCAAACGTTACACCCATGCTCAATCCCTTAAGAGATGGGATGGAATCAAAGGATGCAGTCTTGCCAGGATCACCCTGGGCGACCCTGGAAAGCTGGCGCCGAAGAAATACTTGGCGATGACCAGGAAAAACCTACGTTTAACAGTAGGATTTCTGACTGGTCACTGTCAATTAAGGAAACACCTCCATACTATGGGGTTAGTGGACACACCTCTATGCAGGATGTGTGAACAGGAAGATGAAACTGTCAGGCATGTCTTATGCGAGTATCCGGAGTTATCGTCAATAAGAGAGTGTGTGTTCGGTGAGTCTTGGCCTACACCTGCCGATATAAAGGAGATGTCTCCTAGTGACCTGTCCACCTTCTTCCTGAGAAGGACAGGATGGACAATGACCTAGGAGGACAACTCCTCGGGAGGATGTACAATGGGTCACATGTGGCCTAAGTGCTGTGAGCCTACACACTCACCCTCCCCACTCTACAGATATAGATACAGAACTACAATAATGCAATATGTAGGTAAACAAGAACATAGCTACCCTTCGAGGACCTCATTTTTAACAATTACTTTTTTATTATAACTTTTTTAAAAATGATACTACCTAATGTTTCTAATTTTTAGATTTTAGTTTTCTATGTCTCGTCTAGATGGTAAAACATCACGTTTTGACCGCACTGTGCAGCGATCATTGTGTATTTAAGTTAACTTGAATGTTATGCTTGGGTGCTTCTCATCTCATCCACCATTGAGATCTTCCCAAATGGCATAGACGTGAATAATACTTGTCTTCAATAAAAGTATAGTTATTATCTAGTGTAGGTTTTTTGTTTGACTTTGTTATAGTCTGTACAGAAAGTACGAAGAGTAATAAACCCTAATTAAGTATGCAAAACCTTTACAGGGAGCATCATGAAATTTTTGATAAATCTCTTACTTTAAATTACATTTCTTCCGTAAATCTAAAAACCAGGTAGATCGACCCCGTATTTGTTTCAGCTTACGAAGTAAAAAACTATCTAATAAGGTCAAAACTTGCATAATTTTACTGACACTTTCAAAACCAAAATGCGTGCGGGAAAATGGTTTGAAACGCGCGGTTGAAGAATAGTATATTGTGCAACAAGTGGGGAAAGTTCGACTTTTCTCACGAGTGTGGAAGTGCAAGCACACGAGTGAGAAAATTAATTTCCCGCATGTTGCACACTATACTTTTTCTACGACTGCACAAACTGTGACCAAGGTGTAGACGGCTTTAATTTTTTTGACAACTTTTCACCAAAAGTAAACTTTCCGAAAAAGATTTTATTGGAACTTTAGTTCTTTACGTCATGTTAGGTTTGAGCGACCGGGAGTCACGACGCAAAAGATCTGACCGTTACGTTACGTTATGTTACGTTGCTTCGTTATGTGCCTTGCTTGCGTGCTTGTGCTCTCTCCCGAGTCTCTCTCTCGTTTACGAAGCAGCAATTCATATGCTTCGGCCGGGAATCGAATGCGGGCCGCTCGCGTGGAAGGCGAGCATTCTACCACTGAACCACCGATGCTATATTGAAATTCTATGCAAAGCTGGTATTCGCAGTGCTGGTGATCTACTTGAATTTGTTCGGATACATTTTTACTATTATTTCCATAATTTTTTTGCGCGATTGATCTTTTTTGTTTATTTACAGCATCGGTAGTCAGGACTGTAAGTTGTGTTTACTGGTTTCTAAGTTTAATACGTCGGTAAGTGATTTACTTACCGTTCAGACGTCGAAAAGTAATAAATAGCATAAAAACAATTTCACCAAAGTGCAAAATATATTTGTTAGAAATTTTCCCGGGTAAAGACGGTCGTATTCGTTCGGTAAGTGTAAAAACCCGAGATGGAATCTACACTAGGCCTATAACAAAATTGGCACCCCTCCCAAGATCTGATAAATAAAACCACTACCAAACCTTCTCCTTTTGCCCGCCCCCCAAAATGTTTAAATTCCAATTGTAAATTTAAACAGGAAAATTTGTTTCTCTTTCCAATGCTAATCATCTACCACGCGGCCCCTTTATTCATGTATAATCCTTACATACCATCTACTTATTCCCATTCTCCAAATAATTACGCACGCCTCTGTCGCATTCTTAACGTTGAAATAAAAAACGTTTCAACAACTACCAAATAGTCAAAACACATCTCATCCCTTTCCCTCCCATTATTCCGTTTCTTTTCTCAAAACCAATCCGTTCTCAAAATATGCAATTCTCCAGCTAGAACGATCTACGTGACACCCCCTCTCTCGCGCCAGCCACACTTTTTAACGGACAATTTCTAAAAACCGCCAAAACGGCAGAACGAGATCAGATACTGAAACAGTAACAACTATTAATTAACTACCTAGTAATTTTTAACTTTCAACCGCTAATACCGGTAGCAAAAAAGCACCGGCTCTCAAGTTTATCGACAATAATCTAAGTATTGTATCGTATTTATATGAACTTTTAAGTGTTAATTGTATTGTCCATTGATATAACAAGTTTTGTGCTAATTAATTCATTGATGTGACACGTTTTGTGAAAAGTAATCCAATTGATTTAACAAATTTGTGCTAGTTATTTCCCAGTGATGTAACCTGTTGTGCCTATGTTGTACAAAAGTATTGTTGTTTATTTGTCTGTTTCCTGGACAAAAATATAAACCAAAATTCGACATCCACGAGTTTTATTCACCAGCGACCCAGTCCACGAACAAAGAAAACAGCTTATTTTCTTCAATATTTAAACTGATCGAGAAGTATAAATGTGACTTTTGACATTTCGTTTATTTCGAAGAAATATAAATTTTATTCGGAATTTATTTCAATACGATCGCGCAAAAAATGGTATAAGCATCTCGAACGTTAAGAGTAATTACAACGTTTGCATCTAGATTACTCTCGTAAAATTGGACAAAATGGATTAAGGGGTCTAGCACATTTACTATTTGAAATACAGGGTGTTGAAATTTTGAAAACTTGAATGTTTTAATTCGAAAACTTTAAAATGGATGGATAAATTGATTTGATATTCGGCAGGTTGTTTTTAAATGTAAAAGGGCATATTTTGATAGAAATAGTAGTTTGTGCAACTAGTGTGGATATGGACAGTCCACACGAGTCGAACAGCATATTTTTTCTACGACCCACTTAAGAAAAAATCCAGAAAATAAAAGTTTCTATAAACTAATATATCAAGCAGAATAATTATTTAAAAATAAAATTAACAATAAAAAAAAACTTCTTCACGGGGAATCGAACCCGGGTCTACCGCGCGAGAGTCTGGATTGCTTATTTTTTTCTTGAAATTACCGGCCACAAATCTAAAGATACTTTTGCAGTTTTTTCCAATACCTGTGGCGGAGTATCTGTCAGTATCCATAGTATTTATACTATAAATAAGTACCTACTTATATGTCTTGTTAAACTAATATTTTCAATAGAAATTGGGCTTTTTATCAAAGCACGATTTAAACTACAATTTAAAAAATTTTAATATAATCTGACAGTTTTGTGACAACTTAGTAAGTATTTAAAAATGACAGTGGCATACAAGTTTTTGTCGATTTTATTTGATTCTCCATAGTGCTGTGAGAAATAATATTTCTCAAAGTATGAGCCATATTTGGTTTTTAAATTAAGTAAGCTATGAGAAATACGTCACTTTTCATAGCAGTTGTAGAGAAAAAAGTTATTATCCTAACAAGTGCGGAAAGTGATACTTTCCCGCACGCGACTGCAGTTGACCCGAACGAAGCGAAGCGGAGTTCGGGCAAGCGGTCAAGGGCGGGAAAGACACTTTACGCATGAGTTAGGAACATTATTTTTTCTACGACCGTATATACAAAAAAGTATATCAACCCATATTTCAAAATCTATTTTATTTTAACATGCATATACAAAACTCTAACCAAAAACTATTATTATTATAATAAATTATTATTATCAATATTAATATTAGAAACACAATTTGTTGCATTCTGTAAATTACCTAAAATTGCCGGTCCAGTGGAGTTATTTGCTGTTAACTGGTGAGTGGATGACGTTGATGGGGATGGCATCGTTTGCAGGTCACATAAAGATGACGATGAAGGTGAAAGCAACAATTTGTAGATGAAAGAATTTCATTTGATATATTTTTCTTATATCAAGCCCGGGTGGTTTGATAGGTGATACAAACATCATATAATATTAACTATTCGCCCTGTAACATTCGAGCGCATCAAGCATAAAATGTTAATTTGGTGGTATACATCTACCAACATTAAAGATTCAAATTGTGCCCTAGACCATGACAAAACAACTTCACCTTTGCAAATCATTTCCCGTAAAATTCAAAAGAAATTTATTATAATACTAACTATTACAGGGTGTATGAGCAAATAGTTTAAGCCAGAAGAGTTGTTCTTCCAAGTAGCCTGTATTGATAAAAGAATCAGGTGAGGATATTTACCGGCAAATAATTAAAATATTCACTGACACCAAGGCTTTGCTGAAATTATTATCACATCCAACAACGTCTAGACTGGTGAGAAACTTCTACAAACGTCGGTAAAAGTATAATTTTTTCTACGACAACCTCGATAAATGTTCATTTTATAACCGTAACTTCAACACTGATAAAATTGATCGTTTTTTTTCAAATAAATGAGTTATTTGTTCAATATTTATTGGCATTAAATAAACATTATTCAAATCAACAGAAATGTATTTGTATAAAATACCTTGAATTATTTGTTTTTTTTGTAAATTTATTTGAATTATAAATATTTGAGTCAAATATTGCAGGCTTTAAAGCAAATAAGTTAGAAGCAAACAATCAAAATATTAATGCCAAATAAATATTTTTTCTACTAACGTGCGGAAAGTGAATCTTTTCCGCACTAAAAAGCGTGCGGAAAGAGTCACTTTTCCGCACTAGTGCGGAAAGTAAATTTATTGACATTTGAGGAATATACTGACATTTGAATATTCAAAATATGTATTTTGTATATCCAAGTTTACCAAATGACTGAAAAATTAAGAAATTTATTAGAATGCTGCTATAATTTTTAATAAAAAAAACAACTTATGTTTCAATAATTTTTTGATGGCCCTGGTATAAGCCTCATCAAATGAATGTCAAATAATAATAATTAATTTGTTGATATGTATATAATGAGAAATGTTGATTTATGATTACTTTTGGGTTCTTTCCGCATGCTAGTAGAAAAAATAGTGTACCTAACACGTGCGTAAAGTGACTTTTCCGCACGCGATTGCTGGCCGAACTCCGCTAAAGCGTCGTTCGGCCATCTGCAATAGCATGCGGAAAAGTATCATTTTCCGCACTAGTTAGGTAAACTACTATATTGGCATCAAAAAATATAAATAACATAATCAAACAAATTTATAGGGTGAAGTTAAATACATTGCAGTTTCATCGTCAAATAATATAATATTTGGATCCTAAAAATAATTATTTATTATTTGGGCAGTTATCTTTAAATTAAATAATTCTTCCCTGTAAACTATATAGCTGTTACGCGTGCGTAGAGTGTAGACAAGATTCGACAGGTACAGGAGCAACAAGTAGTTTTTTTGTTTGCAGATTGTAGAGAAGAATTATTACATTAATTTGTTGTTAGTGTAGTTTGCAGTGTAAGTAAAGTGTTCATGTTGGTGGATAAGATGGATAATATAAAATTATTGTTATAGAAGGTTGGAATCTACTTCATTTGTGGGAAGTATTTGAAGGTAAGTGAATTGGTACCTTTATACATTCAAGGTAGGTTGATGCTCGTTATTTTTTATTTGAATCATCATTCTACCATAAATTAATTTTGGGAAACATGATTATTGCCGATTTTATAATTTAAAAAAAGAAAAGCCGATGGCATGGCTCTTGAATCAAAATATCGAATACCTACCTAATTGGTATCTTTCTTAGTTTGGTTGATCATTTATTTAAAGCGTAAAAATAATTTGAAACTTGCCATGTTGAGAAATAGGTATACTAATGTCAAGATAATTTATTTTTCTAAACATCTATCTATAAACAAAGATCCAGACAAAGGTATCATAAAACGAAAGCGGTTAGTTAGCCTCTTAAGCGCCATCTTTTTTTCCGTCCCGTACAAATAATTAAATAAATAATTATTTAAAACAAAAGTACAAAATCATATTTTGAACATTTCCTGCACAAAATTAAATACATATATATTTAATCTAAATCACTTGAATTTCATATTAGGTTTATTTAAATAAAAAATGAGTGGCTCACGAGTTTTTGGCCAGCCTATACCTATTTTCAAAACTACGTCGTTGTTACAAAAACCCTGAAACAGGTCGGTTTTTGATTTTAATATACTGCATTTTTACCTTAAATTTTTTATTTTATGTGGCTATATATAATTTTTTGTATTTTAGGTGTTACACAAGAAGCTCAAGACGATTTGGCTCAAAAGAAATGACATTTTTGCTTCCTCGTTACTTAATCTAAAATATGTCAAGAATAAATTTGTTTTTATGGTGTGAACTTTTTTTGATATCAATATCATTAGACTTACATTACTACATGCATTTTTATGTAAGTAATGCAGTACCTAATAAAATATATTTTTTTTAATTTCTTCTACTTTACATTTTACCTTGATACACACAAACTATTAAAGAAACTAAGTTACACTAGAAATTTTCTTGTTAGGTTTACAAAAAAAACAGCTTTTAATAGAAGTTTTTTTTTAAATATATCGATTTATCTGCATAAGTTAGTTGGAAATATACTGGATGCACCATTACTCCAGAATAAGTCACCCAGTATATTTCTAATTGACTTGTACAGATAACTTGATTTATTTGAAAAAACTTTTCGTGAAATCGAAATAACTTACCTATATGTAACATTTACTGCTAGGTATAGGGAGTGTATTATAAAGCATTGGTAAACAAGTACATACATTATATAGCAGCCGATACACAATGAAATTGCATGGTTGCTATGTCTTTTTTACCAATTATTTAACTATAACTCCCTCTACCTAGTGGAAAATGTTACTTATGCAAGTTACGTTGCTTTTTGTACACACTATAAATACATTTAAAGCAAATACATATTTGCTCAAATCCTTCATTGGGCGATTAGCGTTAAATAAATATTTAGTTAAAAGTAAATAAATATTGATTTGATTTTTTACTCTTAAGGGAGTATTATGAAATAAATATTTATTTGATATTTTCTCTTTAGAAAGTATGATCAAATAAATATTTATTTGATTTTGCTCTTTAGGAAGTATGATGAAATAAATATTTATTTGCATACCATTTAAAGCAAATAAATATGTCTGAATTTTAAGCCGAGTGGATTTGGCCAAATAAGTATTTTGTTTCATTTTTCAGCAAGTTGAATAAGATTAAATAAATATTTATTTCTATGAGATTTGAAGCAAATAATTATTTGTTCTATTTTTTCAGTAACTGATTAGGTCAAATATATTTATTTGTTTGAATTTGACTAGTACTAGTTGATTATAATAGAATATTTATTTATCTTAAATAAATTAGGGAGACACATGGCAAACAACTTTTTAAAATTTATCAAATAAATATTAGTTTGGACCATAGGAAACAAATATTTATTTGAGTGAAAAGGAAATTTTTTTAATGCAAATAAATAATTTTATCAGTGAATCATAAACAAGCACATTTTGTACAGAATTTCATTTTTGCATCGGCTACTTGGCAAGTTGTTAAGCAACAAATGCGAAATGGAATATTTCGTGTTAGATTTATGTTCAGTAATGGAAGAGCTGAAAAGAAGAACAGCATCGTCATTTTTGGTATCCGGACGGATCGAAATAATCTTTCAAACGACACACTTAAAAATATATATTTGTTTCCCAACAACCTAACAGTAGCTGATATACAGGGTGATTCATAAGTAATGGGCCAAATTGTAAATCTACGTTCAGAAGATCAAAATAATAATATTTTCATCAACAATAATGGGTCTTAGTCTGCTCCTTACTGAGGTACAGGATGTTAAAGCGAAAAAAATAAAATAGATTTTTGTTAATAGATCAGCTACTTGGAAATTGGGTATAAACTAGTTTTTGTAAGGGTAAACAAGAATGTGTGAGAAGATTTGAGTTAACTCGTAGATGTCGCCACATGCGCCATATGAATTAGATGAAATCAGCTACAAATTTTTTACAGCTCATTATTTTACAACTTACTTATTTAATTTGGATAGCCCCATCATTTCTGTAGAAAAAAGCTATACCTCTTTGATCTTCAAAATATTAACTTTTTTCGAGATATTTGAATTTTACTAATTCACTACACTACATTTCACGGTGGTCGACGTAACATTAATCTGTTAAGACACAAGCATGCCATGGAATGTTGACAGTGACAGTAACAACGTGTGTAGTAAAGCTTTGACGTTTAATGAAGAGCTTAAAACATTTTATTGTTAGGTAAACTGATTCATTCTTGTCCTCACATAAATAAAAATGCCGAGACATAATCACTTTTCAAACGAAGAAATGAGAGACATGTTATGCGTTTACGCACAAGAACGTTTTTCTGGGCAAGCTGCATCCAGAAAATATCGTGAAATGTACCCTCACAGAAGGCAGCCAAACCGGAAGATATTTCAAAATATTTATAATCGATTGGTGAAACAGGTTCATTTCGTCCAAAATATCATACAGGGCGTCCTAAAATTATCACTCCGCATCAAGAAGATGAAATTTTGGTAATAATTACGCAAAATTCTGAAATAAGCACTCGTCGATTGTCTACAGCTATTGGAATAAGCCAACCGTCCGTGATTAGAATTTTGCACAAGGAAAATTTATATCCCTATCATTTTACACCTGTGCAAAATTTACTTCCAAGAGATTATCGAATCAGAGTTCAATTTTGTCAGTGGCTAAAAGGAAAATTGAATGATAATCCAACATTCCTAAATAACATTCTTTTCACGGATGAAGCAACCTTTACCAGACGCGGAATTTTTAATTGGCCAAAGAGTCATGCCTGGGAAGCCGAAAACCCTCGTTTAAAAAAAGATAGACATTTTCAGCACGAGTTTAAAATACATGTGTGATGCGGTGTAATAGGCAATACATTACTGGGCCCAGTTGAATTACCTCCTAATTTAAATGGAGAGTCATATTTGAATTTTTCAAATAATGTCTCAGTCGACTTCTTGGGAGATCTTCCATTACAATGTGGTTCATGCAAGACGGTGCTCCTCCACATTTTTCACTTGCTGTGCGCGCACATTTGAATGAAACATTCCCTCACCGTTGGATTGGACGTGGTAGTGAATTTCAGTGGCCACCTCGCAGTCCCGAGTTTAATCCACTTGATTTTCATGTGTGGGGTTACATGAAATCAATGGTCTATGCTGAACCTATAATTACACGAGACGAGTTATGGAATAGAATTCAAGATGCAGCCAATTCAATAGACAATCCTTAACCAAACGGTTAAATGCGTTTATAAATGCTGGTGGTGGCCATATTGAAAACCTTTTGCAGTAGGTCATAATTGAGCTTAAGTTTAATTTAACTTCGCACAACTTCAACAAGTAGGTTTTGATAAGAATTGTAAGTGGTTCAGTTCAAGTTGCGGTTAGGTAAATGTCAACATTCCATGGCATGCTTGTGTCTTGACAGATTAATGCTACGTCGACCACCGTGATATGTAGTGTAGTGAATTAGTAAAATTCAAATATCTCGAAAATCGTTAATATTTTAAAGATCAAATAAGTATAGCTTTTTTCTACAGAAATGATGGGGCTATCCAAATTAAATAAGTAAGTTGTAAAATAATCAGCGATAAAAATTTGTAGCTGATTTCATCTAATTCATATGGCGCATGTGGCGACATCTACGAGTTAACTCAAATCCTCTCACACATTCCTGTTTACCCTTACAAAAACTAGTTCATACCCAATTTTCAAGTCATTATGTAGAAAAGTAGCTGATCTATTAACAAAAATCTATTTTATATTTTTCGCTTTAACATCCTGTACCTCAGTAAGGAGCAGACTAAGACCCATTATTGTTGATGAAAATATTATTATTTTGGCCTTCTGAACGTAGATTCACAATTTGGCCCATTACTTATGAATCACTCTGTAGATAATATATATTTAATAGGTAACAAAAGCACCATTATTGTAGAGTTTATGTCATTCCTACAAAAACAAATAATCTAGAATCCAGAGTATAAACTCACTGAATGGAGTGTTCTATCGAGTTTAACTAAGTTTATGTAGAAAATTTAATAAATGTGATATCAGACGGTTCACTCGAGTGAATATTCACCCAAGTGAATGCTTCATTATTCTTTCATTCCATGTTCACACGACTTAGTGTGAATGACAAAGGAAAGAACATTCATCTGTTCTTCTTCAAAATATGTCGTCGGGTGATGTAGTGCGTCTCTGAATCAGTTTAATCCGAGTGAACATTCTCTTTGTGTGCAGACGGTTCATTTTTCGTTCATTCTGACGGAGTGAATGATACCGAATGAAAAAATCCAACATCGTTGGATCGATTCATTAATGAATTCATTCAGCTCTCTTGTTGCATTTTGAGTTCAGATGTATCATTTCGAGTGAAAGATGCCGAGTGAAAGACAAAAATGAACGAAAAGTGAACCGTCTGATAGCACCTTAACGAGTCTTTAGCTCTCAATACAGGGTTTTTCAAAAATATTGTACAATAAAAGTTTACGAAATCCTCGTACCACGCCACTTGCTTATTAGAATTTGACATAATTTATCGATGTGCTTTGAAGAGACAATAACCTACAAAATATTTTAAATATGTACTTTTATCCCCCGAGAAGATATGAAATGAAATATGTATTTCTTCTTCACCTTTGAACAGCCTGTATCTCTCAAACTTAGAAGGTTTGAGAAAAGTTTCATTTGGGTATTTTAAATATCCTGCCTTTAATTTACGGGGCACCCTGTATATACGGTGATTTTAAAATAGCTCATAGTAATATTTGTAGTATTGCCCATAATATAAATGAATTTTTAGTATTTTCAGATGAAATACATTTTAACTGTATAGTTTTTACAGAGACCAGAGACCAGATATCACACTTTTTAACATTGCTGATTATGAAACGATATACAAAGATGGGGATCTAAATCAAAACGACAAAGTTGTTGTGTTTGTACTTTGTGAAATCTGATAATATATGAAGCTCACAGAGTAGGTAGTGAATTTTAATAACCGTTTTCTCTTACAAGTGAAAATTAACTTTAATTACAATATTTTTCTTACAAATTCCATTCACAGGTCACCTTCTACTTGCATAGAAAATTTCATATTTGACTTAAGTAGTTTTCTCACGAACTAAAATGAATTATACGACTAACATATAATTATAGGAGACATGAATATAGACAGCTAATCAAACACAGAAAAGTGCTATCTCGACATAATGAGTGAATTTGGCTGCATATCGTCAATTAACACACCAATCAGGATTCAGAGAAATTCCAAAGCTTGTTTAGATCATAGAGTAATAAATAAGAGAGGTTTTAAAACATATGGAAGAAACTGGCATAAAGTTTGTGCGCAGCCAGTAGAGCACGGCGCTTTACAGCAACTAACTGAACTAACAAACCCCGCCTCCCTCTACACAAACACAAAACTTTTCATCTTTAGTATTATTTCAATTTGAGGTTAGTCGTCGTCATTTTTGAATTTATTTTTATCTAATCTAGTCATTGGCCCTTCTGCAAAGAAATTAATTATCTTCATCATTGGTACTTACTATTATCACATCATTTATCATCACTTATCATAGGTAAGATAAAAAAGTAGATTTTTAACTCTAACCGTTTGAGGTTGGGTCTTCGTAATGGAAACATTATTTGTAATTTTATCGTTTTTTTGCAGACAAGAACGAAGGATATATGCATGTAGCTGCTAGATATAATAGATTCAAAAGTTTTGCATCACCTTCTTCGGATGCGAAGGAATTTTTTTGCGCTAACAATCTTTTGTTGGCTTGTTTATCAATGTTTACCATTTCAATATGTTCCATATTTTTTGCAATGTACAGATGTTCACAGTTTTTTTCGTAAGATAACATTCAAGGGATTTGATTTTTACGATTTTAAGTGCAAACATGAATCGTCAAGTCATAAGTGAGATTGACCGTGCAAGAATAGTGGCTTTAGTTGTGGAAGGTCATTCTCAAAGGTTCGTGGCAAACAGAGTTGGCGTTTGGCAAAGTGATGTGTCTCGTGTATGGAACCGGTATCTCCAGACCAATTCTCTTCGTGATAGACCTAGAAGCGGTAGAAGGCGTGTTTCTAATCAGCGGCAGAGCCGCTATATCCACTCAACTATCCGAAGAAACCCGACCATGGCAATACCAGCACTCCAAAGATATATAAGACATGCGTTGGGAGTTCAAGTATCGATCTCGACATTACGAAGACGAATACTTGCAACAGGTTTGAGGTGTCGCCGACCAATAAGAGTTCCCAGACTACAACCTGAGCACAGAGTTCGCCGACTACAGTGGGCTCAAGAACACGCGGCCTTGCCTGAAGAATTTTGGAATTCGGTGTTTTTTCCGACGAGACAAGGATTTGTTTGGTACAAGATAGCCATCGAATACGTGTGTGGCGGGATCCAACGAGAGTTGCTCAGCTTGCACATGCTCGCCCCGTGCCGCCCTTCAGAGGAGGAAGTGCTATGTTTTGGGCTGGTATCATGTTAAATGATCGCACAGAATTAATTCATGTGGAGGGAACTATGACTGGTGATAGGTATCTCAGAGAGATTCTACATCCTCACGTGAGACTATGGCGCGCAGCTGTTGGCAATTCCATCGTTTTTATGGACGATAACGCCCGACCTCATCGGACCAGAGCTGTAAATGAGTATCTTGAAACTGAAGGGATCAATCGTTTGACCTGGCCTGCCCTATCTCCTGACATGAATCCCATAGAACATGCTTGGGACATGCTTGCCAGGGCAGTGGCAGCACGCAGAAATCCACCCAGGAGTGTACAAGAGCTTGTTCATGCGACCCAAGAAGAATGGCGAAATATTCCTCAACAGAATATCAATAATTTGGTAAATATCATGGGCAGGCGACTTCAAGCTTGCATAAATTCTAGAGGTGGAAATACTCTTTATTAGAAGTTCTCATGCAGGTTCTCACTTAACCTTTTCTTTAAAAAGCATCAATTTGTATTTAATTTATTTAATTTCTAAGAATACTTTTTATGTTTAAAGCAAGTTTATTATTGGATAATAAAAATTTTTGGCAAATATAGACGTTTTTTTTTATTGAAACTAATTATTTGATTAATCTTTGATCCATTTATAATGAACACATTTTTTTTTTCGGAGATTTAGGGTGATGCAAAACTTTTGAATCTATGTGTATTTATATCAATGTAATTTAGGATGTTATTGCAGGTACCTATTACTTATGTGAAAAAGCGCTTTAATATTTTGAACACTGTATTTGTGTGCTTGCTCTGTAATATTAATGTGTGCTTAAAGATACCAAATTGTTTAAATGGGTACGTCTATTGAATAACTGCAAAAAAATTATACAAATAAGAAGTTTTTTTTTAGTTTTCTGATTTAGATATTAAACGAAGTCATAAATGGTTTGAAATAATGAACTTTACTTATTAAAAATAAAAGGTGTTATTTGCGTGAAGATCCCTTCTCTTAAAAATAATTGTACAGACTCATTTAGATTGACAAAATTTGCACTTCCTTTCTAAGCTTCAGAGTACAATTTCCATCCCAATTCAGATTCAGGTAGGTATTGACTGTTTTTGTATGTTATTTTGGATATCTTATTGTATGAAAGATGTTGAATTAATAATATTATATTTTATCACTTGCAAAGGTTTTTTTTATTCTCCTACCGTAATTCCCTATAATATTATTCTAATAGCACAATAATGTTATTTCTTGGTCTTTGAAGACTTGATTTGAAAGACTAAAAAAACAAATATTGAAGTGCAAAATCATTCAATTGCAATTGTATAATATTACGCGTATGCTGAAAACTTGAAAATTCGAAAAGCGCGCGTCTTGAGTGCTAGTTCGTACCAGTGGCCAAGGTAGGCGCTAGTGGTAACTTTGTGCCACAAAACACTACAAGTTTAACATCTCTCTTATTTGTTACTCTATGGTTTAGATCATATCTTCATCAAAACTAAAACATCAGAGTTTGAAACTATATTACCATTAACAATAGAAACAAGAGTCGCAGATCATTACACAACCTTAGTGCAAATAGTAATCCCAAAATTGGTACCAACAAAAACTTGTCAAGCTAAAAACACTAAAAACTATTGATTGACGATAATAAGTTAATTCATAAAATAAGCAATGTTGAATGGGCTAACATTTTAGCTAGTAGTAACCTGGATTACGAAATGGAAGCATGCCTACATTCTTCCACAAACATGAAAGAGTTAAAAATAATAATATAAAATGGAAATGTTGGGTAACAACGGATTTAGCAAAATCAATGAATGAAAAAAATCGATTCTTTTATCAAACAAAATAATTCCCACAACAATGTTAACTATTCAAGAATTATAATCAATAATCACTATCAAAAAGAACAATATAATGTAAGAAACACTGAGTAAACAAAAAACATCTATTCAATAAATCCTCACCCAGTATTAAAATATATATCTCTCAATTATCTTTCTAAATTCTTTATAAGCTTTTCGTTAACGGTATCAATGATAACTCGGTTCAAGTCTTCAATATTATGGTTTAAATTATTTGCGTAAAATTTTTTTCAAGCCGCCCCATAATAGTAGTTTGTGCAACTAGTGTGGATATGATGGGCATATCGCACGAGGACGAAGTTTTAGCACGACGCCGTAGGCGGAGCGCTCAATCGTTCTAGTGCGATATGGACAATCCACACGAGTCGAACAGTATATTTTTTCTACGACCCACTCAATAAACTGTAATATAACCGCAAATTAATAATTTTCAACAATTTTATTCATAATTTTACCAATTCAATTTTATGTTTCCACTCATTTTTCGTGGTAAACGTACAGCTCTTAAATGTACAATTTGTATAATGCTACGGTTTCCCTATCGTACCATTATCTATAATAATGAATATTCTGCTAAATATTTCAAGCGTCTACCTGATGTCGTTATCAATATCGAGCAGAATAATTATTTAAAAATAAAATTAACAATTAAAAAAGACTTCTTCGCGGGGGATCGAACGCTGGTCTATCGCGTGGGAGTCTGGCATGTTTACCACTCGACCACCGAGGTATATGCTAATTGATTATATCTATAACGTCAGATGTATTACATAATTTTTTTAAAATCTGACGTCCATCTGGCATCATCCAAATACTCATTTCATTCTGTTTTTAGTATTTGTTGTTAATTTGTAGGGATTATTTTATTTAAGTTCATTTTTGTAAATGAATATTCTTGATCCAGTGCTTCTAGGAGAAACTTTTTTTGACAAGTTATTTTGACGATTCTTTTAAATTGAAAAAAAAGAGAGACGGGTACTAAACGCGAATGCTGATTGGTAGATTTCATATACGTTCAGGATGTATATGAAATCATGTCCGTTCAGTTAATCGATATGGCCTACATTTCCATTCTGTAAACTGTGCAGAAAATGAAAAATATACATGTGGGTGTAGAAAAAAATCTAGAACTGCAATGTATCTAAAACATTCGAGGAAGATTGTTGAAACTATTTGTCCAAACTTGTGATTTTATTAATAAAAAATTTAAGCAGCCAACAAATTAAAGAGATGTACAAAATGTTGTCCATTTACATTTATACATAATTTGACAGGTTTTCTCATTTAAAATCGCATACCTTGGAATGACTGGCGAATGCCGGAAATAGTTGCTGTAGCTGCATAGATTCTTTCTATTTTTTTGTTAATAATTGGATAATTACGAGACCGTAAAAAAGCGTCGGGTGGAAATAATTTATCTGTACATAGTGCACCCTATAATAAATTGAATTGAAGTTATTAATGGCTAAGCATTTATATTTCGGAAACCATCACATCAAGGTTCAACTATTACAGAATCTACATACTCAAGTGAAAGTTTCATGATTATTGTGTGTATTGTGAAAATAATAGGAACGAAGAAAGTATCAATGCGGAAGACTCTCATTTAATCTATTGAAATTGTAATTACTAGAAAAATAATTAATAATTAGGTATAAATTTAATATAATTGAAACATGAAAGACATCTGCGAGGCTAGTTTGGTAATATTTCACCTGTGATATCTCCCATATTTCGTTAGATCAATCCAAGTTTCGAACCAATTTCATGTGTGAAATAAAATTCGAACTCGAGAAAATTTCACCAATTCAATTCGAATACTGTTCAGCTGTCGGAACGATTATTTCACTTGCGAAATTTAGAGGTTATAATTTTGTGTTGTGGTTTTGTCGGATATTTTGTATAGTTTTAACATCCCTCCTTTTAGTTTGACTACCTTTTTGAACCTTTTCAGTTACTCTAAATACCTACTAGTACTTAGCATATTAATAAGCATTTATTAGTTGTTGGACGAGAGTGATGCGAGAATGTTTTATGTTTGTTAAATTTACATGGCAAATTTAGAGGAGCTGCATCAAATAGTGCTAAATAATGTTGTGGAGGATGATGTTTTAACGCCAAGGACGGTGCTTCATCCTTTTTGGGCAAGATTTCTTCAATCTAGGTGATCGTTAGTTCATAAAAATTTACAGAATTTCTAAAGAAGCTGCTGGCGAATTAATAAACATTAGACACTGGATCAGTGATTCCCAAAGTGGTCTATATCGACCCCCGGGGGCCTATGACAACTTGCAAGGGGCGAAAAAAAAATTTGGGGGTCCATGAAATGAAAATACAAAGACTTGCTTATCTCAGTATTGCAGGGTGCATGAGAAGCACGCCAACGGCAGCACTAGAAGCCTTATTTGGCCTTCCACCATTACACCTCGTGATAATGGGAGAAGCAAAGATGGGGCTATTTAGGCAGCAAAATAACCTGAGCAACAAAATAGTTAGATCAGGATACATATCCATTGAGGACATCATAAATGGAGCCATTTTAGATATGAAAACAGACTATATGGCCACTAAACTTCTCCCCAGTCCCAAATATGAGGTGGAAATACCTCACAGAAAGGACTGGCAAGACCCAAGCAGACTGCAGCTTCCCCGAGGAGCAGAGACCTGGTACACAGACGGGTCACAGACTGGCGTGTACGGTTTTTCAAAAATGTTAAAAAAAACAGTTACTATTTTCATACCACGTATGCCCCAAGTGCCTCTGATAACAACAGTATACTAATCTGCCGGTTTGCGTTGTGGGGGTAGACATATAAAGTAGTCAAAAATCCGGAAAAAAAATTCACTCGAGCGCGTCCGATTTTCGGAAGGGGTGTTGAGTAGGCCCCAAGGAAGCTCCCTTTAAAAAAACTGACGATTTCGGCGTGACGATGAGTTACGAAAATTTTTTGAAAATGCAAAAAAAAGTTCTTTTGAAATACTCGAGCGCGTCAGATTTTCATAGGGGAGGTTGTTTATCTCGGTATCCTGAAAGCATGTTTTCTTAATCTGACAAAAATGTTGGTGTGTTCTCTTAATCTGACCGAAAAAGGTTTTTTTGTTTCTGGACGGCATATTTCTGTGAAGCGCTCAGTCTGTATTACATGTTTATGGCACGTAAATCTTTTTGCTTAAATTCTTCACTTCGTTTTGCTTACGGTACGTCCAAAAAATAATTTGAGGATCAACAGGCTATTGAAAAATATAAATTAATGAAACTGCACATGTTAATAATACTTTTGTTTACAGATACGCGTAACTTTTTCCGGGCCCACGAAAATTGTCGAGAGGCTTTAGAAAAAAAACATTGAGATATAATGAAAGTTACATAATTTAATCATCGTTGTTTCATATCAATTTTCAACACCCTCCGTTTCAAAAAACGGGAGTTTGAGTTTTCATGATGCTCCAAGTCCAAAAGTTTTAACTTTGGACAAAAAGTAAAGAAACCTTTTTTGTGTAAAATAAGATTACCTTTACCTTTCTTTTTATTTCAACTTTTTTTTGTAAAATGTATCTTTCGCGACACACTTACGGTCATGCGGAAACCGGCATATTTTGTATTTTTAGTAAGTTTTAGATTATATTCTCCAAAATAAAAATAAATAAAATCGCGCTCAAGAATGCCGGTTAACGTGTTTTTTTTACAAGTTCGCGACCCTATAACTCAACCCCCAATATCTTAATCTGACGCGCTCGAGTATTCCCGAAAAATCCCCTATTTTACCTTGCTAACTATTATTATTAACGTATAACACTTGACATGTATCAGTTCAGTAGGGGGTCCACCAAAAACCTAAAACCATGGCAAGGGGTCTCCGACACAAAAAAGTTTGGGAGCCTTTGCGAATTTAGATATCAATCGGTTTGTTTTCATATTTTTGCCAAATAAATAAGTTTTCGTTTAAAAGAAAAAATTATCGATAAAATTTGAAGCACTCGTGGTATTACCTTTGATAATTTTCAATTTACTAAGCCTGTATAAATGTTACCTATCTCTTAAAAAAATCCTAAATAAGTTATTTTAAGATATATTTTGATTTATTAAGAGAGTGTACATAAAGTAACTTGCTAATATTTCGATTTCTGTTAGGTTTACAAAAAAAGATGAAAAAGTTTTTTTCAAATAATCCAATCCATCTGCATAAGTCGATTAAAAGTATACAGGGTACATCGTTGCACCAGAATAACTTATTAACATATTTTTTTTTTAAATAGTACACCATGTATATATTTTCAGTTTTTCATAATCTATTAAATTACAAATACAACCGTCAAGACCACATAATTCTTATCTCATTTGTTCTAAAGTTATTGAGAAAAATAATTAACGGGAAGGTTTTTATTACCAAAATAATTAACAGGAACAAATAACTAATCTTGCTTAATGAGATCACAGAGTACACCATCTAACAAGAGGCGAATGAAAGCCGTTTTCGTGATCGCAATTTTGTGTGCACATGCGTGAATTAATTAGTGTATATGTCAATGTCAAGTCGACACATGGTCGACACTTCCGTTCGTTCGTTCCCGTCAGTTACTCAGTACTCTGTGGTTTAGTTGTCACTGCCTTAGTTAGATGGTGTACTCTGTGGTATCAAGTAGTATATCTGTCAGTCTCGACGTATTTCCGTTTAAGTCCAACTTCAAAGGAACCGACAAAGCTTTCGTCTCTTGTTAGATGGTGTACTCTGTGATGAGATGTTCAAATTGTCTTCCTCCTTATATTTGACAATCTCCAAGTCGATTATAAAAAACTGATATGTTATTACGCAATTGCTGACTTGTTATTTGATGGTCTGTTAACAATTTCTCAGTTCATTCATATTATCGGGTTTTGTCTGGTACATAATGTTTTTCTGATATACCCAGAAGAAAAAGTCTGAAGGCGATAAATCAGAATATCTGGCTGGCCACTGAATTGTCAACCTTCTTCCAATCCTCCTCTCTTGAAAAACTTTATTTAAGTAATTTCGAACAGCAGCACTAAAGTGTGGTCTTGACGGTTGTATTTCTATTTAATAGATTATGAAAAACTGAAAATATATACATGTTGTACTATTCAAGAAAATTTGTTAATAGGTTATTTTGAAGCAACGGTGAAAAAACTTTTATTCGTCTTTTTTTTGTAAACCGAAAGGAAATCGAAATATTAGCAAGTAACGTTACTTTTTGCGCGATCGATCTTTTTTGTTTGTTTACAGCATCGGTTGTCAGGTCAGTAGGTTGTGTTTACTGGTTTCTAAGTCTAACACGTCGGTAAGTGATTTACTTACCGTTCAGACGTCGGTAAGTTAACTACGTCTTAGCCCTACATACATTTAAGTGGTCCTATATAATATATTACTTCATTAATTACACAAAAAAAAACAAAAAAAATAAGAAGATTGATATTTTTTAATGAACAGAATCGAACAGAACAATATAAAAAGTAATAAATAGCATGAAAACAATTTCACCAAAATGCAAATTATATTTTAAACTGATCGAGAAGTATAAATGTCACTTTTGACATTTCGTTCATTTCGAAAAAATTTACATTAATTATTAAATTAACAACCCTTACCGTTCTTGATACTTAATATACTATCATGTACACAGAGTATTATCCTAATATCATTCATTTTTATTTCTTGGAAAATAAATATAATGTGCAGATTTGAAGCATCACTTACTTTTTTCTATACAGTTGCTGAGACTGTGTTGACAAACACAAGAGTATTCAGCCCAATTTCAGTTGGGTAACTATACTCTATTTCTTAATGTCTGACAGCACAGTAGCCTCATTAAATATTCAAATAGAAATTTATCTTTTACAGAGTGATCCTAAGAATTTTATAAGTAAATACTAATGCAAAACAAGTAGGTGTCTGTATTGGTTATCTATACATCCCTGTTTCAGCTCAAAATACAATATGGTAATAAAACTGAACAATGCCAGATAAACGATAAATATTGCGGCAGTGGCGGAGATTACGATATTAGTTTATTCTGCTTATTTATTTAGATTCGGTCGACATTACAGTTGAAATAAAATTCATTCGTTCAGGTCTATTAACAAGTTACATTTTCATTTTTATTAAATAAAATTAATTAAAGAAAATATAGTTTAATTTTTTATAATTCAAATTTATTGACAATGAATTAATGTATGTCAAGTAAAGTAAACATACCATTTATAGGAAATATAAAATTCAATCTATAGTATCATCCTCTTCACTGGCCATACAAGAATCATCCGAAGACTCGTCCAGAGAGATCACTATCGGTTCTATAGTTTGTTCTATGAGGTTATCTAAAACCCACATTTTCTCTTCCTCTTTAATTACATGATTCACAGCATCTCTCCAGTTCTCTTCAGTTATTGTTGTCAATGAGTACTTCATTAGTTCACGAACATCTTTAATTTTAAATGTTTTATTATGTCTAGCTACATAACCTTTCATTAGGGCCCATATTAACTCTATTGCATTTAATTCACAATGGTATGGCGGCAAACGAAGCACTGTTATCCCACGATTCTTGGCTATTTCATCAATAAAAAACTTTTTGAATTGTAGCTTGTGATCTGAAGCAACCTTTAAAAGTTCTTTTTTCAACATATCATCTTCAAATGGTATATCTTTTACGATTAACCAGTTTCTAATATCATCTTTTCTCCAAGAGGTAGATGGAAGATTTTCTTTTAATCGCGAATGATAAGTGGCATTGTCCATAACGATTACAGCATTATTTGGAATTAATTCGACCATTTGTGTAAAATACTCTTCAAAAACATCTGCAGTCATTTCTGCATGATAGTCTTTGGTTGATGTTGACTGAAACTCCAGTAAACCACCTTCAACGAACCCTTGATTGCATCCAATATGCGTTATTATTAATGGGCGACCTTTACCGATAGGAGTTTTCAGTCCAGTAGATAAACCTCCTATGAAAGCTTGACGACTGGTTTTAATACTTTTGTCCTGCCATATTTTTTTCACTGAATGTCCTTCATTGAGCCATGTCTCATCTAGATAATAGATTTGTCTTCCCTCCTCTCTGTATTTTCGGATATCTCGTAAATACTGTCGTCTCCAACATATTATTTGCTCGTTGTCGATTAGCACTGATTTGCGACTTTTCTTCTCCCAAGTAAAATTTAATTTGTGTAATATTTTCCACAAAGTTTTTCGCCCTATGTCAGGCAAATTCTCGTCCTCCCTTACCATTCTTATATGTCGAGGGTTGGGATCTCTTTTTTAAAATATAATTCGTGTACTTTTCGTCTTATTGTATTTTGCATATGTTCATTAAGGTCAAGTGGTTTTCTTTCAGTTGACTTTTTAGGTGGAGATATATTTCCATTTTTCCTCTTCCTTAGAAGCCTGTAAATAGTAGATTCACTAACTCCTGTCATATTGGAACATGTCGAAACTATATTTCTAACAGTAGCAGCCCGCATTTGATGTACAGCATCATACACATTTAACACTACAGTCTTCGTTTGTAAGCTAAGCACGCTATTACACTTTACTGGGGTGAAACTTGAAGACATTTTTCACAACACAGTTAACACTTATGGAACGTAAGCGACTCTGAGCAGAACAAATTATACAAAGATGAACGGGGACGCTTATGGTTTACTACCTGACTAGCATCTGCAAGGCGGTGGAATACTGCATGGTCAGGAAACTGCCTCTTCTTATTGGCTGCGATGCCAATGCGCACCACACTATGTGGGGCAGCACAGGCGTCAATAGCAGGGGAGAGGCTTTGCTTGACTATCTAGGTACCACTGACTTGCAACTACTCAACCGAGGGACGAAACCAACATTCCGAAATAGGATTCGGGCTGAAGTCCTGGATGTGACGCTTGCGTCAAGTAGCGTTGTAAGTATGGTAAGGGACTGGCATGTTAATGATGATCCGTCATTGTCGGATCACAATTACATTTGTTTCAGTTACAGGGTTGCTGTTGAAAAACAATCAATCAAGTATAGGGACCCCAAGACTACCAACTGGGAACGGTATAAACTGGATCTCGCAAGGAGGCTTGGCAGTTTCCCTAGGAACTTTAGCAATAATGATGAGATTGATTGGGCCATAGCGGAGCTGGGCTCGATTATTGTCTCGTCATATGAAGAAAACTGCGCCGAAAAAACGAGGAAGGAGGGTAAGGGCCACAAATGGTGGAACAAGTCTTTGGATTCGCTACGGCAACATACCCGGCGCCTATTTAATAGGGCTAGGAAGACAAAGTCGGATCTGGATTGGGAGCAATACCGCCAGAAACGAAATGAGTACAAGAGTGCGGTCAGGTTGGCTCGAAGAGATGCCTGGCGGGCCTTCTGTGAGGATATCGTCTCGGTACCTCAAATGTCAAGGCTGCGCCGGATCTTAACGAAATCACCGGACAGCGCTCTAGGCTGCATGGAAGCCGCACCGGGTGTTTTCACCGAAACCCCGGTGGATACCTTGCAGCATCTACTGGAGACACACTTCCCCGGTTGTGAGGGAATCGAGCGGGAGTGTCCTGACGTGGGATATGTAGGTATACAGCGACCATGTAAAGAGGACTATCTTCTAGCAAAAGAAATAGTCACATACGAGCGGAGTACTTGGGCGATACGGTCATTCAGACCATACAAGTCTCCGGGGAAAGACCAAATCTTCCCGGCTTTGCTTCAACAAGGCTGGGAGGCCGTTGGCACAATTCTGGTGCATATCTTTCGGGCCTGTTTGGCACGCAGGTATGTCCCTGAACAGTGGAGGCAGGTGAAAGTCGTCTTCATACCCAAGCCGGGTCGTACCACATATACGGTGGCTAAATCCTTTAGACCCATTAGCCTAACATCCTTTGTGCTGAAAACACTGGAGAGGGTGGCTGATCGATACATAAAGGAAAAGGTTGGGCTTAGGTATCCTTTGCACAACAACCAACATGCTTTTAGGTGTGGCAAGTCAACTGAAAGTGCCTTACACCAACTGGTAACTCAGGTGGAGAAGGCGCTGGAAAATGGCATGATCGCCCTGGGAGCTTTCTTGGATATACAAGGGGCGTTTGACAGCACCCCTGTAGGATCCATGTGTAGGGCTGCGGCAAATCATGGAATAGAGCCAATGATCACTCACTGGCTTGGGGCCATGTTGTGCAACCGTACAGTAGAGGCCACATGGAAAGACCATGTGGCAAAAGTAATCGTCGCTAGGGGATGTCCGCAAGGGGGTGTTCTTTCGCCCACATTGTGGAACCTAGTCATTGACGAGCTAATAACCCTTTTAAACGGTGAGGGCTTTCTAACGATTGGGTATGCCGATGATATCGTTGTCCTTGTTGTTGGAAGGCACATTACCGTTCTCAGGGACCTCATGCAAAGGGCTCTGAATAGGGTACATGGGTGGTGTAACGAACACGGACTTGCAGTTAATCCTGCCAAGGCTGAGATAGTTGCTTTCACCAAAAAGAGAGGTATAAGACCTGAGGGTCTAAATCTTGATGGAGTACCACTGCCGGTGGTTGAACAGGTGAAGTATCTAGGAGTGATCCTTGATAAATCACTGACATGGAAGGCTCATCTTGATAGTCGCCTAAGCAAGGTGACAAACACGTATTGGGCCTGTAGGAGAGCCATTGGTCCGAGGTGGGGACTGACCCCCAAAACGATCATATGGTTCTATAGAGTGATTATGCTGCCTATGCTCACATATGCGGCTCTGGTCTGGTGGCCGAGGGTAACCTTGGTCACGGCTAGAACGCAACTGGCACGCCTTCAATGGGTGGTCAGTTTGGGGGCAACTGGCTGCATGAGAACTACACCAACTGTTGCGATGGAGGTGATCCTTGGTCTTCGGCCTCTTCACCATGTGATCGAGGCTGAGGCGGGGAGGGCTTTCCTGCGCTTGAAACGGCTGGGATACGTGCGAAGAGGGGAAGAGTGCAGGCACGTCAAGAAGCTCCGGCTCCTGGAAGATATTCCAGTTCTGGCTCGAGCGGCTGATGAATGCCTGCGTAAGTACTACTTCGCTACCCCATACAGGGCCATGATACGGGATAGAGAGTCCTGGGAAAAAGAGAGGAATACACAGCTTAATGGGACCGTCTGGTACACAGATGGCTCATGCTCCGGTGATAGAGCAGGGGCTGGAATTTACTCCAGGAACCCAAGAACACAGGTTTGTGTACCATTGGGTGAGGGTGTATCTGCATATCAGGCCGAGATATATGCTATCTTGGAATGTGCGCAGATAAACCTAGACAGAGGTTATGTGGATCGACGCATAACCATATACTCCGACAGTCAGGCAGCAATTAAAGCCCTGAGTGGGTATACCAGCAACTCAGGACTTGCTAACGAATGTCGAGAACTACTTGCTAATCTTGCAAGGCGGAACGTGGTGCGGCTAGAATGGATTCCAGCCCACTCTGGTTTTGAAGGCAACGAGATGGCGGATGCACTGGCTGCGGAAGGGGCGGCAGCTCCTTTCTGCGGCCCGGGCCCGACCCTGGGCCTAACAAAACAAAGGATACGCAAGGAGACGAAGAAGTGGCTGAGGAATCAGCACCTCGCTCATTGGAATGCTCTGCAGGGTCCTAGACAATCCAAACTTCTACTGAAGGGATGGACTGATGGACACGCCAGGGCAGCCACTGAACTACCAAGGAAGATAGCAGGACTCCTAACAGGGCACTGCTGTATGAGGAAGCACCTCTACAATCTAGGAGTAGAGGAAAGTTCCCTATGTAGGGGTTGCGGCATGACTGATGAAACGTCAGTTCATGTTCTCTTGGAGTGTCCACACTGGGCTGCATTACGCAGGCGAATCTTCGGAGTCACTGTCATGGCTCCTGGAGACACAAGCAGGCATCCACTGAAAAAGGTTGTGGCCTTTATTGAAGGGCTCGGCTTCATGGATGACTAGGTAGCAGGATTGGCACAATGGGCCCGCCAGTGGCCTCAGTGTCGGAACCTTGGCTTGAGTTGTCCAGGACAAGGCTCGCCTGTACATTTAGTAGTAGTAGTAGCATCTGTGACCTTTTCGCGTGCTGTCAGACAATAAGAAACAGACTATACCAATTCAATAGGAGTGAAGAGCTGTTAGTACCTATCTAAAGTTATTAAATTTTAATATGTTTCTTCCTCAACTTGGTAGATTTGTCCATAACTGATGTTCTTGTATGAGCTGCCAAATGGAGATCTAATAGTAGTTTTGGGATCTTGCCTAAAAGAATGAAGCACCGTTCTTGGCGTTAAAAAATCATTATCTACAAGCTCCACGACATTATTTAACACTATTTAATGCAGTTCCTTCAAATTTACCATGTATATTTAAAAAATATATTATAAAACTTTCTCGGGTCAATCTTGAATAACTAATAACTGTTAATGGCTACATATAGTAACTAAAAGGATAATCAAACTAGAAGAAGGTATGTTAAAACAACACAAAGTATCTGACAAAACCACAACACAAAATTGGATGATTCTAATCCCAATTAAATTAAAATTACGCAAGTAAAATTTCGACAGCTGAACAGTTAGTAGTCGAAACTTTTTTCGAATTCGAATTTTATTTCACACTTGAAACTGGGTCAAAGCATGGCTTGATCCAAATCAATCGAAATATAAGAAATTTCACTTTAAAACTAGCCCCCATAAACAACAAAATCTACCATAAGTAGAAATGGAAAAAATGAATATTATTTAAATTTTTTAGTGAAAAAATCATAAAAATGGGAAAAGCTTTACTTTAGATATTTATGCTTTAGCTTAACACCGATCACTATAATTCAATCTCCATATTAAGTATTTCACTTTAAGTATAGGTGATAATTTCAATGGTATTTTATAATCTGCACTTCTGCATTTTTTTAACTGCAGCAAATTGCTACACAGTATCACTTTATAGCGGTTTAAAGGCGTTCTGAATTAAATCGTGGAATCTCTGTAATTATAGGTAGGCGTTCCTTCTCAACAAACAAGTCAGTTTAATAATTATGACGAATAAACAAGCGAAACTTTAATTAAAATACTTAATTCATATAGTCAAACTTACATTGTATCCAGTGTAAAATAAAAGCAATATCTTCCAAAATACCACAACCACAAAAACAGTGTAGGCGCCGCACTAAAGCTGTCAACGATCAAAAAACTGTCGGATCGCGATTGTTAAACAGGTAAATGGTTAAGACAATGCGCGTATGAATACCTGAACGCAACTGAATGCTGTTAGCTTAAGAAAGAGAGATGGTTCAAAGAAGTCTATTCACCTGTTGTCGGACAGGTGCAAAATCGAATGGGCACCCCTCCGTCTTTACTTTATAAGTTGAAATTGGAAACGACCTTTTTTTAAACAGCAGACGCTTAATGAAAAGAAGTAGGTAAGTATATTTTTTTATGGATAATGTTATAAATAATGTTCCTGAGATAATCAGTGCTATTCTGCTTGCATATTGCTTAAAACATTGTTGTAAAAACAATATTGTTATGATTACAACATACGGCAGTATGGTGGAGAAATTGTGTATTTCGTTTTTGCTTTCATAGCGACAGTGGTTCATATTTTTGTCACTTATAATTACAAGAGAGCTTTTTTGTCGAAGTAAACTTGACATGTATCAAAAAGAGTTTTGTTGCCTGGCAATTTAACGAAAAAAACTGTTTACATCGAAAAAAAGCTACAGTGTAATTCGGTAAGACAATTTAATGAATATGTAAACCAATAAATTAAAAAATGAGATGTAATTAGTTTGAGAAAAATTGACATAACATCATCAAAAATTTGTTTACAATGCTGGTTGTCATGCTTTCAAAAGTTTTTGTTGCTGGAAAAGTTAGGGCAAACTTTTTTCGCTGTCATAATGACAAAATCACGCTGCTCATGGGATTTTTTATACATGAAATAAATTGTCAATAGAAATGTTATTGCCAGTAGCTTGAATGCTTGAATTTATTAAACTACTGACAACACTGTATATCGGCATTCAATAAGAAAATAAGACGATTTATTCCGACTTTAACCTATAATAATTGTTCGAGCAATCTGGATCAATTTCAATTCATATAAGTTCTAGTGAAATTTTCTAAAATCTGTCAAATTATTTCCAATTTATTATCACACTCGTGAATAATAAAATATTGATTACTGGGAAATGTCACCACTTGAATGTCGGGGAGCTATATTATGGAGGGGAAAAACTTACTAATATGTTCTTTTTCCTCGTATTTTTTTGCTATCCCAATAAATACCGTTCCTGGAGCGTGTACTTCAATGATTTCCATTTCTAGTAGACTATCATATCATTAGAATGTCATAAAATGAAATATTTCATTTCACATTTGCCAGAGATATGATCTACTATGAATGGACCTTAATAAAAATTTGATAACAAAATTTTGCAGTCTTAAACTTCAAAAAATTTTTTGATTGTCTAGTTGTCAAATTTTTTCTGTTGTGTCAGTTAGGGATAAAAATTAATTTCTACTTATTTTTTCTTGACAACGGTAGCTGAAATGCTACCGAAACGTTGAAATAAAGAATTTAAAAATATTGTGGTTTAATTCCCCAAGAAATTAAAAAAAGAATGAACATTGCAAGTGTGATAATTGTTAAACTATAAATTTGAGATTTTTTTCCTCTCTTGGAGCAATTCTTGAAAGGCTTCACAATGGATCCCCGTTGGAAAAATTAAAAAATGTTTATTTTTCAGGTTTTTATTAATAATTATCGTTGTTGCAAAATTAAAAACTTAAATTAATAATTGAAAAAAAATTTTTTTTTCAAATATTATTAATGATCCGTTTTTATGTTATTATGTTTTTTTGACAGTAAGTAGAATAGGAAAAAAAATATAAGGTGAAAATTAATTTGTTTATAACAAATTGTTTATTACATAAACAATGAAAAAATAAATAAAACGGATTTTTTTTGAATCGAAAAGAAAAATAAATAATGATTTTGAAAAAAAAAATTGTTCCCTAATATTAATTAGAAGTGGGAGAAAATAATTGTTAATTAACAAATGCTCTTTTAGGCAATAAAAATTTTTTTTAAGGATCAATGTTTCTTTTAAAAATCATTATTTGTATCAAAGATTGATACAAATCTTTCAATAAAAAAAATTTCAATTATCTAATAAACAACGCATTTCTTTATAACAATTTTTTAAACAATAACAGATAAAAATTTAAAAAAAATATTTTTATGTAGCTTCTAATAACATAAAAACGGATCATTAATAATATTATAAAAAAAATTTTCCAATGATTAATTTAAGTTTTTAATTTTTCAACAACGATAATAATTATTAATAAAAACCTGAAAAATAAACATTTTTTAATTTTTCCAACGGGGATCTATTGTGAAGCCTTTCAAGAATTGCTCCAAGAGAGGAAAAAAATCTCAAAGTTATAGTTTAACAATTATCACACTTGCAATGTTCATGCTCAAGCAGAAAAAGTAATTAGTTAACAATTGAATAACTAGTTGAAAAATTGTGATAAACATTTTTTCAGGCGGATTATTGTTCATTTATCTATCCAGTGAGCCCCTGAATTTTTTCATTTCTTAAATTTCATATTTAATATGTTAAAATAATTTTTATTAATAAAGTGTCCAAAGTAAGGAAGCCAGAACACTCGTTTTCGGCCGTATTTTCATCCCTCTGAGAAAATTATAAATATTGGTCCTACAGTTCCGGAAGTCGGGGTTTTTTTAGGAAATTTCCTCCTCTTTTCAAATATTTTTTTTAATTTGAAAAATCTTTATGAGTTTTTGAGATATTTGCAAAAAACTAAACCCCCATTTTTTTAGTTAATTAATAATAACTTTCGCAATTTTTGTTTGCGGAACTTAATTTTTTTCAAAAATCATCTAAATGCCATTCCGAATCGAATGACACCTCTATCATAATTTTCGGAGACTGCTGAAAAAAGTTGGCCAAAAAGACACTGGTTGACTAGACTATTAGGTGTTTATGTAAACGTCTTTTCGTAAAAATTATTATTATTTCTCATATCCAAAAAGCCCCAACATAAAATTGTTGTTCATACACTTCAAAAAGCATTAAAGTTACTGTGAGAAACGGAAATTAAAATTTCATGTTCAACACCCCGTATCTCTCTTAATATCAACATTTTATTGGGGCTACTTGACTTAAATCGCAATATTTTGAAGTGAAGATCGTACTGTACTTCTATGTACAATTACTTAAGGACCACCCCGTATATGTATCTAATAATAAATCTTAAAATATTATCTAATATCTATAACTTACAAAAATTCCTCTACCAATCAGTTCTGGAGAAATGTACTTTCTTCTATATCCCAAGCCCACTCTCTTCTTAGGCCTTTTCTCTAAAAATCTCTCGTGTGCTCCAAGACATTTGTAATCTTCGAGATGTTCGATAGTTTCTTTTTTCAATTTAAGCGCAGCAAACATATGAACAGGCTTAAAGATGGTTACTCCTTCATCTTCTACAAGAATATACGGTACTCTTCCAGATAGTACGTCCTTTGTGGCTTCAGCTGGTACTACGATTTTATAACTATTCAAAAAAATATATATAGAGTATTTACCGTATGTCTTTCGGATGGAATGATTTGAAATTATACGATTTTCGTTTTTCAATGAATTATACAAGTTTTCATTTAAACCACAGTCTGAACAACAAGTTAAAATTGGTGTTTGATAAAGTTAAAAATATAAACGACGGCTGAGAATAATTTGAATGCAAAATATGATTAAAATTGTACTAATAGTACAGGGAATTAAGCTCAAAAAAGGGTAAAACCTCGCAATTTTTTCGTCCAGCATGGATTGACTTGAAATTTTAACAGGAGGTAGGTGATAGCCGAAGGTTCAAAATCTATATTGAACCGAAGGGCGCTAAACGGTTTTTAGGGGTGAAAACTACCCTTATTTGTCAAAAATCATAAAATAACATTATAAACCTGAAAATGCGGGTAAGATTTGGTTTGGATAAGCTGAATAATGATTGTTTTGAGCTTTGGAATACAATTTCATCATATTTCAACCCTTAAAAAGCAGCCCCTGTTACAGCTTAATGTAAAAAAAATCACGAATCCTTAAAAAATGATTTCGCGTCTGATTGATTTGCATAAAAATTTGGGATTAAGCTCAACTCACCCTCTGCTTTATATATCATGTCATGCCGACGACCCCTGATTGTTTCTTAGGGGTGAAAACTACCCCTAAATGTCAAAAATTAAAAAATAGCATTATAAATCTTAAGATAGGTGAAAATTGGTTTGAATTAGTAAAATGATGAATTTGTTACATTTCAAAATACAATTTTATACTTTTTGTACATTATTATACTTCCAAGTGTACTATACTACACTATTGGAATGTTTCGAAAAAAAATGGATTGGTTTTTTTAACGTATTTCCTTCATTTTTGATGATAAAAAGCTTATTCAAAAACGATTTTGTGGGGTTTTTCAAGAACTACAAGGATCTGTAAGTTAAATCTCTTTAGACCCTTTCGTTTTTAAATGGGGTGAGTTTAAAGGGCTAAACAAAGGTGGTGCTCGTACGTAAATAGACGTTTTAAACGGCTATATCTCGTCAAATATTAACTGTACAAGAAATCTACTTACAGGAAAATTTTTGTCATAAAAAAGCTACAATTTAGTTTTTCAACTTTGCTTGTACCTCTAATATTTTCGGAGTTATTTTGAAAGAAAGGGTAAAAAATACAAAATTATGAAAAATAACTTTTTACTTTAAGCCATAATTTTTCGAAAACTATGAATTTTAAATTGGTCAAACTTCTTGGACATACTAACCATACATGTACAAAGAGAATTGCACAGGGGTAAAGATCAATTTTAATTAGGGGGGTAGTTAGGGGGTTGTTTTCATCGATTTTTTTGTATAAAAAATTCAGTACTGACATTATTTTTGTCATAATTCACTCAATTTCGATGCTACAGACCTAGTTTTTTTTAAAGTAAGGTCTAATTATGCTCTTTGAAAAAGATTCTATGAGTTTTCTACGAAAAATGCATCATTTTTCCGGTATTTGACTTTGAATCTATCACATTTTACATTTGGAAAAAAAAGCTAATCATTGATGGGCCATATCTCGGTTCCTATTGGTTTTAGAATAATTATAAAAAAAGGGCTTTGCTTGTTTTTTTAAAAGCTACAATTTTGCTCTCTACAGTTTATTTGATAAAATGCATAATTTTCGAGTTATCCGCGAAAAACATATCAAAAACGTCGATTTTTTTCCTCAAAAAAGCTTTACTTTCAATCGCGAATAACTTAGAGAATATTGATTTTACAAAAAAAATGCATAGAACATTTTTTGCTTAGAATCACTTTTTCAATCGATTCCTATGGTTAAAATTAAAAAAAATTTAACTCCCAAGATGGGGTGGCAACCACCCCCAAGGCTTTAGCGCCCTTCGGTTCGATATAGATTTTGATCCTTGGGCTATCACCTACCTTCTGTTCAAATTTCATGTCAATCCATGCTGGACGAAAAAATTGCCAGGTGAAATGATTCATTCCCTGTACTATAAGGAAGACAATTGATACTAAAAGAATATTTTGCCGTACTTATTTTTAAGTGGAGATGGTACGTTCTTATACTAAAACCCTATCTAAAACTAAAACTGAAACCCTAAAAACTTGCAAGAGTACAACTCAACTGTAAAAGAAATTCACTTAATTTTTGAGATATAGTCAGAAGCGGTCTTATCGTGCGGGTTCACTAACCATATGTATGAAATCAGAAAACACAGAGGTTACCAAAATGTGAGATTACCAATTTATATACTCGTCCAGTCTACAAGTTGAAAAACGCGAAAAATAGAGATAAAGCTCCTAAAAACATGAGCAATAGCTCATTGGATTCGAAATGACCTCTAAAAAAATGAATTTTGAGGATTTTACTGCACGTAAAAAATTGCAATTGTCATTAACAAAATAAGATGAAAAAAAAGAGTTATTTAGGTTTTTGTTAATGACTCGTAAACTATTAATATTTAAGATATTTGGGAAAAAGGTCCTTGAAGAGGAGGAAATTTCTGAAAAAAAAGTTCAGGCTCCCGGAATTCTACCTCTATTATTAATAGTTTTAATTTAACGCTGAAAATAGGGCTCCGCGCTGCGATTACGGTATGGGTGCTCTGCCGCGGCGTACCATAGAAAATTATTTTATTATAGTAACAAATATGAATTTAAAAAATTTAAATAAATTATGGTATCATCCAGACACTTGAAAAAATATAGGTATGCCCATTGGAAAAAAAATTTTAAACTAATTTTTCAAAAAGTTATGCAATTGTTAATTAACCAATTTTTTTCCTATCTCCGTTTTCATAAATGACGACATAAAAGTTTAAATAATAAACCTATAAATTTTTGGCTCTGTGGAGCTCTTCTCATATATATACTTAGCAAGATTCCGCAATAAAAGTTTATTAAAGTTAATTATTTTGTTCATAATAATTTTTTAAAGTTAACAAAAAATGAAAAGTCAATATAAAATATTTTGACAGTTGTTGACAAATATGAATATGGATCTACATCTACATGGATCTACATCAAGTAAAAGCCTCATCTATTCAATTAGTGAATAATACAAACTGTACAATTAATGTTAATTTTCATCCTAAATAATATAAGTACTTTTGTTCTTGCTGGTATTCAATTAAAAATAATTCTTGTATTTGTTCTATTTTAGAAATGTCAAATTTGGAAGTGACGTTTGGTTTCGCAGCCGTTGCTATGTGTAACGGCCGCGAAATACTGACTTCGCGTGCAATTGCTCGAAATAGTTATTTGTATACTGAGGCCACAAAATGCTTTTTCGCGTTCCGAGAGAGAGATAATCTCGAGGTCGCGAAAACATTTCGCGGCCATAGTATACACA